>MCJB01002625.1:0-47066 GCA_002018475.1 Nicotiana obtusifolia | reverse complement strand
AATTGTTACTTCACAGATACCACTATTCTTATTCTTAATTCCTGAAGTTCATGAGATGTTTTCCCTAAATCTCTTCCCTCTTAGACTTAATAAGCATTTCTATGACACATGCAATTCATTAGCTACCATAACCCACACTAGCAGTGGTGTTTAACCTAGACCCATAACTTTCTTTCTCATTTTCATGGGTTCCTACATGCATGTGATGGATTCCCAAGAATCTCTAAGAGAAGGGGTGTGAGAACTTACCTTGCATGTTGATTAATCTACTTTTCTTTTCTTGATTCTTCAATCCTTAAGTTTGCCTTGATTTTGGGTTTGCAAGGGAAGAACTTCAGCTAGGGCTTCTTCTTTCTTCTTCAATTTTTATGCTTTCTTCTTTGATTCATGTGTTTGGATGAAGAGGAGTCGATTTAGGGCTTATGGGTTCTTGGAGAAATATTCTTGAGAGCTTCAGATGTGTTTGGGTCTTAGAAAATGAGTAATGAACGTGTTTGAGTCCCTTATATAGGTCAAGGGGTCTGAAGTTCAATTTTAGTGAAATGTCGAATTCGCGACGGGGAAGGGCCATTTCGCGGTTCGCTTTTCAATTTCGCGAACCGCATTCTCATCACATTCATCGCATAAACTTTCTGTTGCTGTTCGCGATGCGGAAGGCTGATTTCGCTGGGACAGAGTGGTGTAGCTATTGGAGTGATGCTGGGACAGAGACACAACAAAATTCTTCACCCAATATACTATGCTAGCAAAACACTTAATGGGACGCAAATGAATTACACTGTAACCGAACAGGAACTGTTAGCTATTGTGTATGCATTCGAGAAGTTCCGTGCCTGTCTATTGGGCTCCAAAGTGATTCTGTATACAGATATACTGCTCTCCGTTATTTGATGGTAAAGAAAGATGCAAAGCCACGACTAATCCGATGGGTGTTGCTGCTGCAAGAATTCGATTTCGAAGTTAGGGATCGCAAGGGAACACAAAACCAAGTGGCAGATCACTTATCTATACTGGAAGAATCAGGGAGACAAAGAGAAGAGCTGGAAATAAACGACTCATTTCCAGATGAACATATACTGATGGTATCAAATTCATTTGCACCGTGGTACGCAGACATCGCCAACTACATTGTCAGCGATCTTATCCTGGAAGGGTTGGAATCATACCAATGGAAGAAGTTCTTGAGGGATTGTCGCAATTATTATTGGGAAGAACCATTCTTATTCCGTGTCTGTGCTGATAACATAATCCGAAGATGCGTACCTGAGGAAGAGATGCTACAGATTCTGAAAGCGTGCCATGACTCACCAGTTGGGGGTCATCATGGGGGTAACAGAACAACTGCAAAGATTTTGGAGTGTGGGTATTACTGGCCGAGTATTTATCAGGATGCTAATCAGTTGGTGAAGTCTTGCGACCAATGCCAACGACAGGGCCCAGTCTTGAGGAGGCATGAGATGCCTATGAAATTTGTTATGGAAATCGAATTATTCGATGTTTGGGGTATTGACTTCATGGGCCCTTTCATAAGCTCATGTGGGATGAAATACATCCTAGTGGCTGTGGACTATGTATCCAAATGGGTAGAAGCCGTTGCCTAACCAAACAACGAAGCTCGGAGTGTGACTGCATTTCTGAAGAAAAATATTTTCCCCCGATTTGGCACCCCGAGAGCCATTATCAGCGATGGAGGTTCACACTTCTGTAACAGAGTATTTAAAGGTCTCCTCGACAAGTATGGGGTTAAGCATAAGGTTGCCACACCTTATCATCCACAATCGAGCGGCCAAGTTGAAGTATCCAATAGGGAGATCAAAAGCATCCTATCCAAGACGGTGAACGCAAATAGGACCGATTGGTCAAGAAAGCTAGATGATGCTCTATGGGCATATCGTACAGCTTACAAGACTCCTATCGGTACATCCCCATATCGATTAGTGTTTGGAAAGGCGTGCCATTTACCCGTTGAACTCGAGCATAAGGCTATGTGGGCCTTAAAGAGATTGAACATGGACTGGGCGGAGGCCGGATCCCTAAGGCTGGCGCAGTTAAATGAAATGGAAGAATTCCGTCTCCATGCTTATGAGAGTGCAGCAGTTTATAAAGAACGAATGAAATTCGTCCATGACACAAAGATCCTGAAAAGAGAGTTTAAGGCAGGGGACCTGGTGTTGCTGTTCAATTCAAGACTCAAATTATTTCCGGGGAAGCTGAAGTCCAAATGGTCTGGACCATTTAAAGTTGTTGATGTCTCTCCATTTGGAGTTGTTGAATTAGCATCGGAGGATGGGCTCCGGACTTTTAAGGTTAATGGGCAGAGAATCAAGCACTACTTGGGAGTAGATGGAGAAAAACATGTGGTAGAGCAGCTGGCTCTAAAAGATGATCAAATCCCAACTACAGAATAATTGCAGAAACATCCTAGCATCGTCGTGCCGCGACGTTAAATCAAGCGCTTCATGGGAGGCAACCCATGTGTGGTATCATTAGCTTTTGTCTATGTTGTATTTTTATTTATTTAGAATTCAACATTACATTTGTACTTAGGTCTACTTGAAGGGTTTTCGAATGCAGGAATGTGGTGAAAGGATACACGAATTGAACAAGAGTGTTTCAAACTGCAGAAAAACATTAAGGTGAAAAATGCTGCACAAATGCAATCGCATTTGAGATATGCGAACCGCATTTCTGCCGCAAACTGAAGCAGAAACTTGAGCAAACATGTTGGACAAAAATGCGAAGAAGCTCGAAAATTTGCGGTTCGCATTTGAGGTATGCGAACCGCATTTCTCACCGCAAACAGAGACAGAGAATTCAGCTCACAAGTCTGGTGAAAATGCGGTGGAAGCTCCTAATTTGCGGTTCGCATTTGAGTTATGCGAACCGCATTCTAACCGCAAACAGAGACATAGAATTCACCTCACACGTCTGGTGAAAATGCGGTGGAAGCTCCTAATTTGTGGTTCGCATTTGAGTTATGCGGCACTTAAATCGCAGCATAATTGCCAGGTACGTGTCGCATTTCATCCTTTTCTAAAATCCTTCAATCTAAGTATATATAAAAAAAAAAAAAATCACAAAAAAACAAAAAAAAAAAAAAGAAAGAGAAGAGAAGACGGAAACAGAGAAGACCTCTGACAAACATCATCGGAAAACTAAAAGTGCCAGTCCAAGATTTGATTCACCTTTAACCTAAGAGCTACAATCTTCTTCCCAAGGTATGTGCACTCTTTGGTTCACCTTAAATTCTTATTTCGAAAACCTAGGGTTTATTGTTCAGTAAAGATGTTCAAAGTCGTTGGAATGGAAATAGTAATATAAGGTTTTCTTGCTTGAGGGATGCATATGCGAGGATATTTGAAGGTATTTGCGGTCCACAAACTCAAAATGTGAACCGCAATTTGATCGCATCCCTAAACCCTAGGTCTATGAGGAAGACGACATTTGCGGTGATTCTGCGATCGCATAGTCGATATGCGGACCGCAGAGCCACTGCAAACTAGGCCAAAACGTTTGGTTTGCATTGGTGAAGGATGCGGTTGAAATGCAACCGCATATCATGCTTTGCGATGAGTATGCGATCGCACTTGTGTGTCTCTACCATGCTTAAGGTCAAAGACAATCTGCGATGGATTTGCGGTTCGGATAATGGTTATGCGGTTCGCAAAATCCACCGCAGACCACCCTCTACCTGGCACACAAAAGAATGCGACGTGTTTGCGGTTCGCATAGTGGTTATGCGACCGCAAACCACGCCGTATTTTTTTTAATTCTTTGGTCATTTCTCCTGTTCTTGTTTTTCTCAAATGATGATAATGTCACTGACATCTCCCACTTATGCAGATATGGCAGCCAAAAAGCATTCTACAAAGCGAAGGCCATCCTCTGCTTCAATCTCAGAACCACCTAAACGGGCAAGAAAGGAACCAACTGTACCTAACCCCTCCCAGTCTGATGAGGAGGATTGTGTACCGGAAGTTGATTTAATAGCTGAGGCCCGAAGGAAACGGGGTGATGACCTTCAGCTTCGTTTTGGGGTCGAAGGCTCAAGGTCTTTATTCAGGGAAGCGCTCACAAAGAGAAGAATTATAGGGGAGAAAAAGTTGAGCTTGAATGGGCTTCAGGACCAGTACCCTCATATTCTCGAAAACATTAATACGAGAAAATGGGAGTACTTCACCACAGACCCAAAGGAGTATAATGAGTCCATGGTCCGGGAATTCTATGCGTCGTATGGAGCCTCAAGAACATCGTATCATAGACACAACCGAATATTCACCGGCATCGTCCACGTTCGAGGGAAGGCTGTGTTTTGTGACAACGAACATATCAATGACCTCTACTTCCCTGACTGGGAATCAGGCACAGCGGAGTACAATACAAAGTACTCCAACAGAGAGAATGAACGTGGATGGATAGCGTCCATCATTGCTAAGGAGACTCCATGCTGGATCACTCCTGGGAAGAAAATTTTCAAAGAAGACCTCACAAGGGAGGCCAAATATTGGCTCAACTTCGTAACCTCATTTAATACCCTCTAGAAATGAAACAAACATCAGCATTGAGAAGGCGCTTCTCATTGCGTGCATAATGACGGGTATTAAAATTGATGTGGGGAGTCTGATCTTCCAGGAAATTGGCATCCGGGCTACTCAGCGGGCCACATCACTTCCTTTCCCAAGTTTGATCGCCACCCTCTGCCAAGAGGTCAATGTCCCATTCTTACCACAACAAGACAAACTCGGGAGGTCTACGAGAGATATAGATATCACTCGTATAAGTGATTCAGCTGCCCCACCAGTAACCCCAATTGACGACATTGACTCCCAGAATCTCCTGTCTTCCCAAGATCCTGACACCTCTACAGTTGCTGAAGAAACTGCACCCTCATCTACCACTGGTCCATCAGCCTCACACCTGCCAGCCATTTCAAGACTCGGACTACTTGCTCATCACGCAAATTCTAAAGTAGACCAACTCTTGAAGACATTTCCCTCACTGATTAAACAGGCCTTGACTCCGCTGCAACAACAACAATTAGCGTTCGGAGAGAGGTTGACCAAGCTTGAGTCGAGGGTTGAAAAAATTGAAAGAGGTGAGGTGAGGGGTTTTCCCCAACTACGGGAGGAAGTACAATCAATGAAGACCGACCTCCAGAAGATGAAAAATCTGGAGTTCGACATATCATCTCTCCTCCCCAACGAGGGTGACCAGGGTGCTGGCCGTGCTGAATTGGGCCTGGACTTCACGACACTAATGGCAGACATCACACCTTCGTCTGCTAAAGTGTCTCAGCCTCCTGCCCCTACAGTCCAGGTTGATTCTACTGATGACGAGGCATCGGAGGGGTCATTAGAATTTGAAGGGGACGAATCAGAGGAGGCCAATTTAGAGCTCGATGAGGGTGCAACCCCTAAGCCAAAAGGAAAAGAAATTGCTGTGCCTACGGCGGAGGAGGAACAAGAGCAAGCCGACATCGAGAAGGCCATTGAGCAATCCTTAGCAGATAAGGCTGCCAGGAGATGGCCACCAACGGGAGAAGCTAGCAGCTCAGCGGATCCATCACCGGCTTCGGACCAGACCCACATTTCTCCTCCAGCTCCGACGGAGACCTAGGCTACTGCATCTATTTGCGCAATTGCGCCACCAGGGATCCCCTTGTCCTTTCTATTTCTTTTTATGCATTGGGGGCAATGCATGTGTTTAAGTTGGGGGTGGTAGCCTTATATCACTGTTTTGTCTGTATATTTGATTTATTTTTGGGCATGTTTAGTGACATTGGATAACTGTACATTATATAGCAATGATTCATGATTTAGGTATATATGCTGTTATAATTAAATAGTTAGCAATAAAAGCCCCTTGTTTTTTCTTCTGCCGGGTTCTTTTTCAAGGGTGTAATAGTAGAATCGGGCCTATGAATATGAAGTATATTGACCAGGATGGTATGTTTGTTGAGTATCAAGTATGTAAACCTGTGTGAATAAATCCTTGTAACAAATCAGTTATGTGAATTTGAGGCTCACTTGGTAACTCTAGGTTTACTTAGAATCGTGTATGTGTACACGAGGAAAGCCTCGAGTTACTAAATGTGAACTCTTAAGCTGTAAACTATGTTAACTAAACAGTTTGTGTGCCAATGTGTGTGAGCTCCTTGTTTTGATAATTCTTGTGTTCACTGCGGCCACCTAGAACTTGCCCGGTTGGTTTTTTGTCGCCTATCATACGTACACTGAGTTAGAGAAATGATCTTAGGCTTTCTTTGATTATTGATGAAACCTTTCTAGCCTTTTCAGCTTATCTGTGCATAATGAATATCACTAGTACCCTATTTGAGCCTTGTAGCCTTCTCCTTGGCCTCCACATTACAAACCTATCCCATTCGTAAAACATGATCTCTTTTGAACCCGTTCCTCCTTGAACAGTGAGAACATTGCTAAAAGTTTAAGTTGGGGGTGTGGGTCAACATGAAAATGAGCAAGGTTGTGAAATGAGACTGGGACCCCGTACCTCAAAAGCTCATGTGAATATATGAAAGCTCCAAAAAGAAAAAGAAAAAGAAAAAAAGAAAAAAAAAACAGAAACAAATATATGTGTGTGTGAGTATGTTGGCAAAAAGGAGCTTGAGAATCAAATAAAGAGGTGTGCAAAGTGGGGTCTAATGCGGTAACGTAAGGCCATTGAGGCCATGGGGCCAAAAAGAAAAAAAGGTTAAAACAAAGAAGCGTGTAATTAGTGTTCAAGGAGGAAGTAGCCACTATTATCAAAATATATATCCTACCCTTCCTTAAACCGACATTACAAGCTTACAAAGTCCTTATGTGATCTCCAACCGAGTGTTCTGATAACTAGGCGATGAATAAAATAAGGGCAAACCTATGATGTGGCATGAGGTAACACTTGAAATTTTGTTCTGAGAGTGAGTGTACTTGCATTTTAGTCCCTTTGTATTGCTATGATGAATTGTGTGAGAGTGGGACTTTCTTTCCAGTGAGGGAACATACACTGCTAGGTTGACAGTAAGTTGAGCTTCGAGAAAAGCATAAGGATATGCAGCTGAAGGTAGCCTTTAGTTACTTTGTTGAGACTCAAAGTTCACTAATTGATTGGTTGACTTTGAACAAATTAATGATTCAAGGGGGGTACAGTGCTCAAAGAGTTATACTTGAGATACTAACAACAAACACCGTCCACGGTCAGTATTGCTTCATATTTGATAAGTAGAGTCTAGACTAGGAGAGTATCGTTTGAGTTGCTTGACGACAAGCAAGAGTTTAAGTTGGGGGTGTTGATGTGCCGGGTAATTTCAGCACATTTTGATACTATTTGCTTAAAGTCTAACTTGTTTTACTTGTTAATTATCACGATACTTACGTAATTTTAGTGTACTTGCAGAATAACAAGTGAAAGACCCAGAAGAACAGAAAAGAGGTCAAAAAGCCAGCTAAAGACAAGAAAAGAGGTCAAGAGCATCGCAGATGTAAAAATGCGATCGCAGAACAGACATGCGAATCGCATATGCTACAAGTAGATCGCAGACGAAGACAGATTTTTAGGCCAATCTTCATGTCGAGAATACGGTCGCAAATGCGACCCCAAAATAGAAATGCGAACCGCGAATTGGCCTGGTTAAATCGCAAACATGAACAGAGTTCCGAGTGAAAATCAGTGTGCATAATGTGATCGCATTCTGCGATCGCATACTCAACATGCGAACCGCAAACCAGGATGCGACGAGAGCAAAACTGTCTGGTGGGATTTGCAATGGATGATGATGATTTGCGAACCACATTCCTGTTCTGCGACAGAAATGCGGTCCGCATTATTTCAACAAGGGCAAAGCTGACCGACATTCGCCTCGGGTTTTGGGCCTCTATAAATAGGTTTTATAGGGTTTTGTGAAGGGATTCTCATCAGAACTTAGAGTACAAAGTACGGCACTTGAGTATTTTTGAATTCTTAGAAGCTTTTGGTGATTGAAAACCCTCTATTTTTGTAAGATGATATCAATTACTCTTCCTTGTTCTTTAATTATCAGTATGTGTAGCTAAACTCAAACACCGAGGTTGTGAACCCTAGATGGGTAGAATGTGTTGAGATTTTGATATTAAATCCAATTCCGAAGGAATCTTGATATTTATTTATTTCTTGTTCTTCAATTAATCGTTAGTGGTTGCAAACATTAACGAACGCCAATTGACCCTAACTTATCTTGGGAAAGTGAGATAGNAAACAGTTTGTGTGCCAATGTGTGTGAGCGCCTTGTTTTGATAATTCTTGTGTTCACTGCGGCCACCTAGAACTTGCCCGGTTGGTTTTTCGTTGCCTATCATACGTGCACTGAGTTAGAGAAATGATCTTAGGCTTTCTTTGATTATTGATGAAACCTTTCTAGCTTTTTCAGCTTACCTGTGCATAATGAATATCACTAGTACCCTATTTGAGCCTTGTAGCCTTTTCCTTGGCCTCCGCATTACAAACCTATCCCATTTGTAAAACATGATCTCTTTTGAACCCGTTCCTCCTTGAACATTGAGAACATTGCTAAAAGTTTAAGTTGGGGGTGTGGGTCAACATGAAAATGGGCAAGGTTGTGAAATGAGACTGGGATCCCGTACCTCAAAAGTTCATGTGAATTTATGAAAGCTCCATAAAAGAAAAAGAAAAAGAAAAAGAAAAACATATGTGTGTTGTCATAAAAAGTGAGTTATGTAATTAAAAAAAAAGAGCTTGAGAATCAATAAAGAGGTGTGCAAAGTGGGGTCTAATGCGGGAACGTAAGGCTATTGAGGCCATGGGGTCAAAAAGAAACAAAAGATTAAAAGAAAGAAGCGTGTAATTAGTGTTCAAGGAGGAAGTAGCCACTATTATCTAAATATATATCCTACCCTTCCTTAAACCGACATTACAAGCTTACAAAGTCCTTATGTGATCTCTAACTGAGTGTTCTGATAACTAGGCGATGAATTAAAATAAGGGCAAGCCTATGGTGTGGCATGGGGTGACACTTGAAATTTTGTTCTGAGAGTGAGTGTACTTGCATTTTAGTCCCTTTGTATTGCTATGATGAATTGTGTGAGAGTGGGACTTTCTTTCCAGTGAGGGCACATACACTGCTAGGTTGATAGTAAGTTGAGCTTTGGGTAAGGCATAAGTGTATTCGGCTGAAGGTAGCCATTAGTTACTTTGTTGAGGCTCAAAGTTCACTAATTGATTGGTTGTCTTTGAACTTATTAATGATTCAAGGGGGGGTACAGATCTTAAAGAGTTATACTTGAGATACTAACAACAACCACCGTCCATGGTCAGTATTGCTTCATGTTTGCTAAGTAGATTCTAGATTGTGAGAGTAGCGTTTGAGTTGCTTGAGGACAAGCAAGAGTTTAAGTTGGGGGTGTTGATGTGCCGGGTAATTTCAGCACATTTTGATACTATTTGCTTAAAGTCTAACTTGTTTTACTTGTTAATTCTCATGATACTTATGTAATTTTAGTGTATTTGCAGAATAACAAATGTCGAGACCCTGAAGAACAGAAAAGAGTGCAAAAAGTTAGCTGAAGGCAAGAAAAGAGGCTAAGAGCATCGCATACGTAAAAATGCGGTCGCAAAATAGATATGCGAATCGCATATGTTACAAGTAGATCGCAGACGAAGACAGAACTTTTGGCCAATCTGCATGTCAAGAATGACCGCGAATTGGCCTGGTGAAATCGCAAACATGAACAAAGTTCTGGGTAAAAGTTAGTGTGAAGAATGCGATCGCATTCTGCGATCGTATATTCAAAATGCGAACCGCAAACCAAGATGCGACGAGAGCAAAAATATTTGGTGTGATTTGCAACAGATGATGATGATTTGCGAACCACATTCTTGTTCTGCGACAGAAATGCGGTTCGCATTATTTCAACGAGGGTAAAGCTGACCGACATTCGCCTCGGGTTTTGGGCCTCTATAAATAGGTTTTATAGGGTTTTGTGAAAAAATTCTTGTCAGAACTTAGAGTACAAAGTACGGCACTTGGATAATTTTGAATTCTTAGAAGCTTTGGTGATTGAAAACCTTCTATTTTTGTAAGATGACATCAATTATTCTTCCTTGTTCTTTAATTGTCAGTATGTGTAGCTAAACTCAAACACTGAGGTTGTGAACCCTAGATGGGTAGAATGTTGTTGATATCTTGATATTGAATTCGAATTCCGAAGGGAGCTTGATATTTATTTGTTTCTCGTTCGTGAATTACTCGTTAATGGTTGCAAACATTAATGAAAGTCAATTAACTCTAACTTATCTTGAAAAAGTGAGATAGAGTTTGGTAGAAATAAATAACAAAAATTCAAGGCTTTAAACCTTGTTTTACGAAACCACTTAGGAATAAGTAGGTTTAAATTTGGCGATTAATTGGTTGTTCTTAGGATTGACTCTTTTGTATTCGGGAGAACCGTAAGAGGGTACATTATCCAAATATTGGGAAATATTGGGTAGTAAGTTAGACATCAAGTGCATATCAAGAAAGGAATTCAATATTAGTATCAAGGACATTCTACTACATTAAAGGGACACAACCTTGGTTTCTTAAATTCATAGTTCTTACGTTCAAACTATTCTTAAACATTAGTTCTCAATTTTCGCTTTCCGTATATATTCAACACTTCTTTATTCTATTTGGTTACTTGCTAGAATTACGACTTAGTAAAGTATTACATTAATTGGACAATAGTTTCACGCCTATTCCCTGTGGGATTCCACCCCAACCTTGTTGGGTTACTATATTTGACATCGATCGCTTACACTATTATTAAGGTATAATTTGAGCGAATCAAAACCCAAATACAATCCCAGAACTGGTGTCACGAATACGCGAGCGTCTAAAGTACTATAAATAATAGTCTGAACAAAAAATAACTTTCTGAATAAAAATAAAGAGCTAAGATGATATAGAAGGGGACTTCAGGGATGCTAACATCGTGCAGCTATACCTCAAGTCTCCGCTGGTAGTCAAATCCGGGCAATCTCACTGAACGCTGCCAGGACCAACTCCCTTATCTGCACAAGAAGTGCAGAGTGTAGTATGACTACAATCGACCGCATGTACTCTGTAAGTACCGAGCCTAACCTCGACGAAGTAGTGACGAGGCTAAAGCGGGCCACTTATGATATCCTGTACGCAGTAATAATAATAATAATAGGGAAAGAAAATAGGTAATGAAAGTAAAGTAGTTAGTCCATGAAAATAAATTCAATCCTCACTATCAGAAAGCCCAGAATAACAAACCTCGTAATCTCATATAAAAATGCTGAAACTAACGCAACAACAACAATAAGTACAACACACATAATCTGTTATAGCGCGCAACTCGATCCCACCATAACATCCTTTACCAATATCATAATTTTCGCTTATTCCACCATATCAATTTATTATCCATCAATCCCCGTTGCGGCGTGCAACCTGATCCACCAACAATTTCAATAAACATAAACATTCCAATAACTCAATTTACAAGAATTTCTACAATCAAAGGATATGAGTGCAAAGAAATAAAGGAACCACGTAATAATCAAAGGAATGCAACAAATATTACTAAAAATAATAGGACAAGTAAAGCACGTGACAATTAAGGTGTGCAAGTAAAATAGTTAAGACAAGTAGCAAATAAGCACGGAGTCATGGAAGGGATGAACAATTCAATACAAGAGTAATTAAATGTCAAATAACAAATTACGACATAGAAGGCAATTAAAGCATGTAACAACTAAGGCATGGAATGAGATAATTCATGAAATAAAGAGAAGACATGGAAAACAAATATTTTGACGGCGTATATACACTCGTCACCTTGCATATACGCTATTTTCACAAATTATCCACAGTACACATAGTTGACAAATTCCTAATTCCCTCAAGTCAAGGTTAGATCTAATACTTACCTCGCTCCGTAATCAATCGAAGCTCAACCGGGGCCTTTCCTCTAAAATTCGCCTCCAAACCAATCGAATCTAACCAAATGTAGTTCAAAGAATTCAAAATAAGCTTTAGAAACTACCCACAAGTGTAAAAGACTCAATCTTTAATGATTTTAGAAAAAGGTCAACAAAAGTCAACCCGAGCCCGCTTGGTCAAAACCCAAGATTCGGACAAAAATTCGATTATCCATTCACGCTGAGCCCCGTATGTGATTGTTTCGAAATTCGACCGCAATTCGAGGTCTAAATCTCAATTTTATAAAAATTCTCAATTCTACCCAAATAACTAATTTCTACCATGAGAAAGCACAGATTAAAGGATAGAAATCAATGGGTGTTGATGGAAATGAAAGAAACGAGTTAAAATCTACTAAACTATGAAGTTGGGATGAAATTTCTTTTCAAAATTGCCTCTAGGCCGAGGTCAAACTTGAAAAATGTGAAAAAAGGAGAAAATCCCGACTTTGGGATATTGAAGTCACTGCGCGTCAGGCCTTCTTCACGTTCTCAAAGGGCCTTAAGCGTTCACGATGCACAAAGGTCAGAATGGCCTACGCGTTCGCGATGCACAACAGTCAGAATGGCCTACGCGTTCACGAAGGCTTCTCCTCCACGGCCTTCATGTTCGCGAGCTAGGGCTTGCATTCGCGTACTGTAATAGTCACGCCCATTCCAAGGTCCTTAACCCCACACGTTCACGAGATGTTGGTCGCGTTCGCGAAAGATAACCCCTCAGTGCTTCAAATTTTTGACCTAGACATCGCGTTCGTAATGAAGTATTCTGCCTTCAGCCCAACGAGAGTAGCTTCGCGATCGCGAATTACAAAACGACAAACACCAGATATCAGCAAACCAGCAGCTATCCAAGTCTAATAATTGATCCGTAGCCTATCAAAAACTCACCCCATCCCCTTGGGCTCCAAACCAAACATGCACACAAGTGGAATAACATCATACGAACTCGTTTGCACGATCAAAATACCATAATAACACCAAGGACAGTGAAGCGGACATAAAAACATTTGAAATTTTTAATGAAACTTCTGAATCACGTCAAATCAATTCAGTGTTGCACCAAATTCTGTAGGCATGTGATAAATAGTAAAATGGACCTATATCAATTTTCGGACCCGAAATCCGAAACTGTAGCAACAAAGTCAACCTACGGTCAAGCTTAGGAATTCTTTAAACCTTCAAATTACTAGTTTTCAATAAATCACGTTAAATCAAGTTAGGGACTTCCGAATTCAATTCCGGACATACGCCCATGTCCCAAATCATGATACAGACCCACTGAGACCTTTAAACATGGAGCTGGGTCCGTTTACAGAAAATGGTTACCATACTCTATTCAAATCATTTTAACGAAAAAATTTACATTTTCTTCAAGGATTTTTTCACATAAAGACTTTCTGGAACAAGACACAAACTGTGCACGCAAATTATGGAATGCTAAAAGGAGCTAGTAGAGGTTTTGCAACACGAAAATAAAGGCTAAAACTCAAAATGACCTATCAAGTAATCACAACCTCGCATTTGCGAAGCCCCTAACCATGGAAAATGTGGTTCAAGCTTTGCATCGCGAAGCTACTTGCCCAACCCACTCATCGCTAATGCGACTCAATAATCGCAAATGCGACCTTCCACCAGCCCGCAAATGCAATCTTCTCTTTGCATTTGCAAAGTCTTCCGTCCTAGCCCCCTTCGCATTTGCGAGCCTAAATCGCAAATGCGAGACCTTCATCTTCATACTAGCAACTGCTGGGCATCAACAGTTCCAACTCAACCATAACATACCCGAAACTTATTCGAGCCCCTCGGGCTCCAATCTAAACATCCACAAGTATATTAACATTATACAAAATCGCCCCCAACCTCAAATTATCAAAATAACATCGAATAACAAGAATCGATCATCAAAACTCAAGATTTCAACTTAAAAAATTATTTTTCACAATCTTTCACATAATGCGTTGAAATGTGCTTGGTCAACCGGGACCCAAACCAAATGTGCATGGAAGTTCAAAAATATCATACGAACCTTCCGGAATCATCAAAATACCGGTCCGAGGTAGTTTACCAAAAATGTTGACCGTGGTCAACTCAAACCTCATTTTATGTAAAAAAATCATTTTTCTTCAAAATTTTCCCTAAAAGCTTTTCGAAAAATGACACGGACCCTGCACACAAGTCATATAATACCAAATGGAGTTATAAGAGGTCTCAGAACATAGAAATTAAGGCTAGTACTCAAAATGACCTATCAGGTCATCATAAAAACAAAATCCAAATGTAACAAAATAAGAGTTAACATAAATCATAAACAAGGATAAAAATGTAACATAAGTCTTAAAACTGATACGTAAGTGAGAAAATAATATACCCACCGCTAGGAACTAGTATCACAATGTCATGAGCTTTAAAAAGTATCATATACAGTACATAAGTCTCATAAATACACCACTGTCTGAAATAAGAAAATAGTAAAAAAAAATAAGAAAAATGACTCTAAGGTGCTGCGGTTAAACATGTAGCTCTACTCGAGTCCCCAAAGATAACCAGCTATTGAGCTCTCTCCTAGGTTATACTCGTACTCCGATCAATATTTGCATAAAAATATGCAGAAGTGTAATATGAGTATAAAAATTGACATGTATTCATTAAATATTAAGTGTAATTCCAACAAAGTAGCGACAAGGTTTTGACAAAAATTACTCACTTTATATGACATAGACAATTCATATATAAAACTATTACAAGGAAAAAAAAAGCACAGAAAATTGCATGTAGAGATATGCACCGATAGAGCATGATATACAAGTTATCCTTACCTTGACTAATCAAGTCCAAGCATGCAACAAAGGCATAGAATCAACGTGTATAGGAGACATGCGCAACAAAGCATTCAAAATACATGACTAGGCATGGAGGTTTCACTTAAAATAGATAAAGCTTCTAGTTTTACGCTTGAACTCATCATCTGGTATCATAACAACCCTGAAATCTTTCAGTATCTCACAAACTTGCGTGAACGCCACCAACAACAAAATATGGGAGGAAACTCTAGAAGGATGTATCCTTATCTACGTGCAAAATAGGAATATAAATCCATATGTCCTAATTGATACCTTAATAGGAATGTGATTCAACCTACGCCTTAACTGATACCTCAAAGAAGGAACGTGAATTCACGCACCTTAACAGCTTAACGGCTCACAACAGTCTCAGTAAGTAATGAGAGCAATTACTTATATTATGAAAACAAAGTGCATATAACTAGAAGCAGTGTATAACTATGCAGTTTCTACCATATAAAACAAGTACATGAATCTCATAATGTTAAACTAGCTTGTGAAGTATACCTATAATATTATTCTAGCACGAATAGGATGTTCAAGTAGACATACCACAACCATGACATGCAAAAATCAAAGACATGTAGCATAATGTAGACATAATTAAACTTGGTCCACTTGGTCAAAACCGATACAAAAATAAATCTCTATAAGCCATAACTTTCTGAGTTTAAATATGTAATTTGTTTTCAAATTCGAGTTTATTTTGATGTTCAAACAAAATTCACTTACTTATTCAAGATCTCTTTTTCCTCTTCGAAATACTTGATTCTTAGGACAAATAGAAGATAGATTCTGTAACGACCTAGATGGTCATTTTGAGTATTAGAGCCTTGTTCTCCTATTTGTTTCTTCTTGTAGATTCTTTGATGAATTGTGATTTGTAGGGATGGCTGGTTTGGTTTCTTGAAGGCTTGGGATTGAATTGAAACACTTAATTTTATTTTGAAATCTTAAGTTATAGGAGTTGACTAAGGTTTGGCCTTTAAGTAAACAACCTCAGATTAGTGATTTCATGGATCCAATAGGTTCGTAAGGTGATTTTGAAATTGAATGTATGTTCGTATTTGAAGAATTGGAGAGTTTATAAGTTTGGCTGACAGTTGACTTTATCGGGATTCAAGCGGTGGAGAGACCTTTGGCTATGGATGTTCAGGCTTTTGCCAATAGATTTGTGAGGATGGATATTTTTGAGCCTCGTAGAGTCCTTGCTTATTATGTTGTCCAGTCGTCCTTGATTGAGCGCATTTAGGCTCGCCAGTATGATGATCCTCATTTGTTTGTCCTTATGGACATGGTTTTGCAAAGGAGGTGACTATTGGTGATAATGGTGTATTATGATTTCATGGTCGGCTTTGTATTCCTAATGTGGATGGCTTGAGGGAGTTAATTCTTGAGGAGGCTCATAGTTCGTGGTATTCTATCCACCTACGTGCTGCGAAGATGTATTATGACTTGAAACAATATTATTGGCAGTAGAAGATGAGGAAAAATATTTTTGGTCATCTTTCGGGATATTTGAATTATCAGCAGGTTAAGTATGAGCATCAGAGACCACGAGGTTTGCTTCAGAGATTAGATATACCACAGTGGAAGTGGGAGCAGATCACTAAGGACTTTGTGGTAGTGTTGCCATAGACTTTGAGGAGATTTCACGATGTTTGGGTCATTATGGACATATTTACCAAGTCTGTGCATTTCATTATGGTAACGACTTCTTATACATTAGAGAATTGGCTCAAATCTACATCAGAGAGATTGATCGCTTCCATAGTGTGTCAGTTACTATCATATTGGATTGAGGCACTCAATTTACTTTTGCAATTTTGGAGAGCTATTCAATGTCAGCTAGGCATGCAGGTTGAGCTCAGCACTGCATTTCACCCTTAGATGGATAGGCAGTTTGAGCAGACTATTCATATCTTGGAGGATTTGTTGAGAGTCTGCGTTATTGATTTCGTAAGCTAGTGGGATTAGTTTTTACCATTAGCGGAGTTTGACAACAACAATAACTGCCAGTCTAGTATCCAGATGGCTCTGTATGAGGCCTTATATGGGAGGCGATGTCATTCTCTAGTTGGTTGGTTTGAGCCTGATGAGGCTAAGTTATTAGGCTCCAGATTTTGTTCTTGATGCTTTGGAGAAGGTGAAGTTAGTCCAGGAGCAAATTTGTACAACACAGTCAGGCAGAAGAGTTATACAGATAGGAAGGTTTGTAATGTGGCTTTCATGGAAGGCAAGAAGGTTTGTGAGTCTTCGCTACATTAGTCCATTTAAGATGTTGGAAAGAGTTGGTGATGTATCTTATTGATTTGCTTTGCCACCCACTTTTTTGGGGGTTCACCCGGTGTTCTATGTTTCTGTGCTTCACAAGTATCATGAGGATCAGTCACATGCGTCGAATTTCTTTTAGTGTAGTTAGTTGAGAACCTGACTTATAAAGAAGTGCCGGTGGCCATTTTGGACAGGCAGGTTCGGAAGTTGAGATCAAAAGAGGTTGCATCAGTGAATGTTCAGTAGAGAGGTCAACTGATCGGAAGCGACTTGGGAGACTGAGCTTGATATGCGGAGCAAATATGCTCATTTTTTTGACATCCCAAGTATGATTCCAAATCCATTCGAGCACGAACAATTGTTTAATAGGGGAAGAATGTAACGATCTAGCCAACCATTTTGTGTATTTGAGCCCCGTTTCCTTATTTGATGCTTCTCGTATGCTTGCTTGTTGTTTTGTGCCTTGCGGGGATGATTGATTTTCTTTCGAAAAGGTTTAAGAGTGAATTGTAACCCTTTGTTCCATTATTGGAAGCTTAGTTTGTAAGAGCTGACCAAGGTTTAACTTTTGAGTAGACGACCTCGAATTTGTCATTTGATGATTCTAATAGGTTTGTATGATTATTTTGGACTTGAGCATATGTTCGGATTTGCAAGTTCCTAGAAGGTTTTGGCTCTATTTATTGGAAGTTGGGTAATTTGAATGTTGGAGAGTTTATAGGATTGACCAGGAGTTGAATTTGATGATATCGGGTTTTGATTGGGGTTCCAGGATTTGGAATAGGTTTGTTGTATTGAGTGGAACTTGTATGTAATGTTTGATTGTGATCCAAAGTGGTTAGGCATGAATCGAATGCTTGGCTAGGAGTTTAGACGATCTCGTATGTGTTTGGATGATTCGGATAGGTCCAGGTAGTGTTTATGGACTTGTTATGATTGAAGAGGGTCCTGGGTGGCTCGGGTGAGTTTTGGACCACTCGGAGTAGGTTTGATGTTGCAGATTTTTCTAATGTCTAATGTGCTTCACGATCGCGGAGCAAGTCTCAGTATCGCGGAGAAGGATCTTCTAGCAGGATGGTTTGTTCTTCGAGTTCACAGGATGAAGGTCACATTCGCAATGGGTTGTGGCCAGCTGGAATTCACGTTCGCGCCTTGTATGTTGCGTTCGCAGAGTAGTGAGGCAGGGTGGAGGGTGGCCGTCCTGATCGTGGGATGGGGCTCGTGTTCGCGTAATTCTGGGGCATTTGTGAATTGCGTTCGCGAGGTAACTTCCACATTGACAAACAAGATTTTGAGGTAGTGGCTAATTATGGTCTTTGCGATCGCGAGGGGATTGTTGGGATCGCTAAGGGTAGCATTGAGCCAGCTGAATTATGTTCTAATTTCGGGATTTCTGCTCATTCTCTCATATGTTGAACCGAAGACTTGGAGATGGGTGATTTTTGAAGAAGAGTTTCATACAAGACAAGAGGGTAAGTGATTTCTACTTGATTTTGATAATATATCTTGTGTCCCCATGGATTATACACATAAATTATGGAATTTAAAAGAGAAATTTGGGAGTTTTGTCTACAATTTTGGAGAATAAAAATTGGGGATCAAGAGTTTATTTGGACTCGATTTTGGAATCTGTTCATATATTTAGATTCGTAGGGTTATGGGTAGTCGGGGATCTATCCCTTAACTCGTGTTTTGACTATGTGAGTTTGGGATGACTTTTGTTGACTTTTGGGGACTTGACTAATGATTGAACCTTTATTATTTGGCATTTATTCTTATGGCTTTGTTTGACGTTATTGAGTTGTATTTGGCTAGATTCGACTCATTTGGAGGTTGATTTGAAAGGAAAGGCTATTTTGGGAAGGTTGAACACTACTAGGTGGAGATAAGTCTCTTGTCTATTCTTGTAAGAGGGAAATAAGTCTCTTGTCTATCCGTGTAAGAGGGAATTCTTCCCATAGGCGATCTATTTTCTAGTTGTTGCCCGATTTAGGAGCCATGTATTCTAAAGGAGACGAGCGTATATGCGTATCTAGGTTGGCCATATTCGGTAAATGTTTGGCTTAAGATTATGCCTTGTTTTCGTCTATGTGAAATTCTTTTTGTCATGTTTTACTGATTCTACGACTACATGATGACTTGTAATTGTGGCATAGAAGCATGCCTAGGGTTATGACTTGTGATCCGGCATAAATGATTGTTTCGTTACCTTGAGCCTCCTCGTCAAGCTGTAGTTATATACTTTTCTTAGTAATTCATGACTTGGTGGTTAAATGTCTTATTTCATTCATGTAAAATATTATTATAAAACTTTTGAATGATGAAATTACTTGTTGATTTGTTGAGATGAATAAAAGTATATGATAAGCCATATCCATATTTTTACCCTTGTGTGCTATTATCCGTATTTCTGTTATTATGATTTGTTGCCTTTAATTATGTTGTCTCATACGTATATCCATCAGCTTGAGACCTGAATATCGTGTAAAAATGGGAAGTAAGCACCACAAATATTATGTGCAAATATTGGTTCTTGATGATGTCATGTGGATTCGGTGGCGCGCCACCACGGGTTGTTGATACTCAATTTTGTCCTCATATTTTATAAATATCATATATACTCTCATAATATTATTTTTTGTATCATCACCAATTTTCAAGAGTCATATAAGTATTTTCTATATTTTTTCATGATTTTCAACGCTTTAAAATGGATTTTCTTGCATTTAAATTGTTTAAATATTCATTATTTACCCTTTCAAGTTATTTTGCAATGACTTAATCATCCAAACTTATTATTTTCATCCACATATATGTTTTATAACATTTTCACTTCATTTCATATAGTTACATTTGTATTTTTAGCTATTCATACAATTTTTCAACTATAGCCTATATTCTATACACAATTACATTATTTACATTGTTATACTAAAATAGTATTTTTTAAATTTTTATAATGTTGGGTTATTATTTTCAATCCATTTACTGCATAAGTATTATTTTATTATTTATATATTATTTTAGAGAATTTTCACATATTCTAAGCCAATTTTCGGACCTAAATTACTAGCCTAGACCTCAAAACTCTTAGCCCAATCCCCCTAGCCGAAACCAAAAGACCCATTTATTTCAACCCGGTCGGGACCCGACTGACCCACCCCATCTCTCTCTTTAAAATCACAGCCGTTGATCTCTCAAGATCAACGGCTCACAATACCTCCCCTTCTTTCCTTATATCTCCATAACCCAACCCTAAAGACCACTCTTCTCTAATCAGCCGCCTCCATACTCTCTCGAACCTTGTCTTCTCTTCTGCAAACCCTAGCAGTCGCTGCTTATTTCCTTTCTGATTCTGACCCTGAGATGGAATCTACCTATGATCTACTTACCTTATTAATCTTCTCTCATTATTGGTCGTCCGTTTATGGTGTTACTTAGGGACTCGCCTAATTTTGTCAAGTATCAGTTCCGAGATCGGACCGGAATGACTCGAATCTTTGGATTTTGGATGGTATTTCGTCTATATACTCTCAACAAGGAGCGATTTGCACTCTTGGTTCGATTTTCAGACAATTGAACTGAATTAGGGTTTGAGACCCTCCATCTCCTTTACTGATTTTGATTTGCATGTGATATTCTCTTTCCTTATTTTGTGCTTAATTGATTGTTTTCCATGCTTGTTCTTTCAATTTCTAATACTATATAAACCTCCCTTTCCCCGCTTCCCCTCTAAGGTCTTAACGACAACGGTTACCACTACTATTATTCTCTCTACTCTCATTCTTCAATACTTTTATGCACTCTTGACTGTGGCCAGTTAAAAGCCAAGGCCACCGGAATTGTCTCTAATTATCTCTCTAGTGCGAGCACTGCTTGGGGCTCGTTCGAAGAACCTGTGAACTCTGAAGCACTTGGCGTGTGGAATTCTTGTTACTATTCTTATTTGCTATTAGTATTTGGCGATTCTTCTCTAGTTGCTGTTAAAGTTGCAAACGAGTAAGTGCTCAAGTTCTCTCAGTTATGTTTCTTCCCTATTTGTGTTTGTGCTTCTGAATATCCCTGTTATGTGGGCTTTTCTAAACCAATATGATATTATGCCGACCTTTGTTTGATTTTTCACTTTTAACTCTTCATCTGAATTTGTGTAAGTTAGCATGATTATAAAATTTTCTATGTTGTGACTCTTGTTCGAAGTTGTTGTGTTTATGAATGCCTAATCTCTCGTATTGACTGTTTACTGCTGTATCTTTATGTCTCAATTTGAACACTTGCCCTGAGACTCTAAGGAATTACTGCCTACCCAGAATTTGTCTTAATAAGTTTCTGAATGCTTTATGTAGGCTCTATTATTGTCCTTGTTTACATTAATCCTATACTTTAACCAAACATGTGGCTTTAAGAATTGCAATGTGGTGTTTAGCTAACTCTTTACTCTTTAGTATTGCTAGTTTCCCAATACAATTAGTTTTTTGTATTGTGCATGGTTGACTGGTCTAAGTTCTGAAATCTGTCTGCTCTGCTTGATCTTAAGTTGGCAATGTCTTCCACTATAATATTTTTTCAACTAGGGAACTTTTGTGTTATACTTATTACAATTAAGATTCTTATTAGTTGCTATAGATCATGTCCGTTTGCTTATTTACCATGTGTAATTGTCATCCTCTGACTATGGCTCTATCAGACCTTTCTATCTTATGTTCATAGTTTTAAAATACTTTTTGGACTAATTATGAACCATGCTCTACCCTAGACTCACTCTAGAAAGCTTAACATGTGCATCTTGTGTGTGCTTACCTTGGTAACTCTAATTGGCATATTCCTTCAACTCTCATGATGTTACCTTTAGCATGCTCTCACCTGCTTAGTGATTTAGCCCATGTTATTAGTTTACCATCCCAAATTTTCCATATTGAAATTAGGCTTATTGATTCTCCTAGTTCATGTTCCTTGCTTAATCAAATTTGTCACTCTTGCTTCTGAAATGCCCATGTGTTCATGAATCCTGCTAAATGTCTCTATGAGGTGTTGCTTTGCAACTGTTTAGTTGACTTCCATGTGTGGTCAATTAATATATTTGGTAAAGTGGTCAATTCTGTAATTATTGAGCTGGATATGAGTCCATGTGTGGCTTTGGGTTGTGCAAATGGACATACTCTCCTTTTTTGGGAAATGATTGGACATGGGCCTGCTATTCAAGCGAAAGAGTTTCTTGAAGGCCCAGGCAGTGCTGGGTTAGCTCTTCTTGAGTCTACTCTATTTTGTTGGGCTTGTAATCATCTCAACTCTGCATTATTTGTGTCTGTTTCTTCTTTTATCTTTTGGCATGTAATAATTTGTAAACAAACATGGGGGAGATTAGTGAAAAGGGGTTGGGGTATTCTGATTTTTGCATGAGCGGGTAGAAAAATTGCCAATAGGATTTAACTGTCTTGTTTGCTATTTGTTGTACTTGTTTCCCATGTCCACTATCGTGCATGTTTAGACAACATGACCAAAGGATGCAATAACATATGCTTCACTTGTCTATATACCATGTCTATAAGAATCCAACTAATCAATCAATTAGTCGCCTCTATTGCTTTTAGTATACTGCTCGTCCAGATATCATGACAATAGAATCTTAATCAACTACTCAATTATTTTTTTTGCTCCCTTGTATTGCCACCCTTAGATGACATACCTCCATGGATAAAGCATTATAAAATCAATTCCAATTGTCAAGTGTTAGAAATCCTACCTATAGGATACTGTCACCCGCCTAAGAAGCATGTTTATAATATCAGCGTCGTAAACCCTGAGTTTTCGAACAGCATTACTGCCTCATCGCATGAACAATGTAGATGTCATGCCTATAGGTTTGTATACCTTTAATCTGCAAATCCATTAGTTTAAAGCTGCAATGTTGCCCGTACAACGCTAGAAATCAGAATCACATAGAAACCATGTTGACATGACTTAATGACACTAAGGCGTCTGAAATTGTCTACTGCCTAATCTTCCTGCATGCATTTGTTATTTACATGTGGAGGCTAACTTGAGCCCTTCATTGTCTCTATGGGAAATCCTATGTGTTTTGAATGTGCGCCTAGTTTTATCATTTTTGAGCATCCTAGGTAGAGTCTAGAACCACCATATAGTAGGTCCCAAGCCTCCTGTGCCATATGCATGAGACGGGTAGAGCACACATATGACACGACCTAGAATTGTATTAGAACTCCTTTAGGTAAACAACTTTAACATTGTAATCGGGTAGTAGGAGATGATACTCTGTGCTAGCTGAATAATATTAGCAACCCCTACCTTAAAGGAGTTGCGAAGTATTATTTATGTTGCATGGGATGGTCTTTTAGGCTAAAAAACTTAGGACCCCCCCTTCTTTATATGTTTATTGTTCACACTTAGTCGTCGAATATAGAATAATTAAGTTGTACCTTGCAACCTCTAAAGACTTGTATTGATTATCTATATAGTCTACTTGTTGCCCGATTTTCTTTGCACGTGTTTATAATAGAACCTTTAAATTCCTTATTTTCCCTCACTTATATGATTCTTAGGAAAATTGTATCTGATAATCCTACATAGTGTAAACTTCGGCGGGGACCCACAGTTATGGACCTCGAAGAGTGCCTGACCCCTTCTCTTTGAGGTAATTTGAGCCCTTACCTGAACTTTAGTGACATAGACTAGTTAAATAGAGTTATTTGCAAATAGGTGCCCAAACACACCTCAAAAGTATTAGGTGGTGACTCTTCTCTTTTAATACCCACTTAAAAGAGTTGTCACATATCGAAACCCGCTTTCGAGAGGAAAAAGGGCGCGACAGCCTAGCGACTCTGCTCGGGAATACACATAACCTCTTACCATAACGAAGTTGATCATGTGGATTATTTGAGGAAATGTACATACCCTCACCTTATTTCCCTTTATTTGCTATGACATGAACATCCTCTCTCCATTTCCTTCATCTTGTTTGAAGCTGCTATATCATGTTTCTCCCATCCATATCCCTTATTTGCTTCATTTAATTCTGGCACATTTTCATGAGTTAAACTGATTTCTTTCTTTTGTCTTTCCTTTTTCTTTTCTTTCTCATGTTCATGTTATTACTGTTTTTACGCACTTTCATCATGCAAATATCTGAAAACGTGTTATTATTTTTGCAAACTGCATACTTTCCACATCATACTCCAGTCATGCTTATTATCAATATAGAGGCGCTTGATGAGTGTCTGTGCTTTCCTAAAAATACCCTTTTAAACCGCAAAGGCTTATTGACGGTAGACTAGTCGATTAGCGGTGCAGTCGACGGTCCCGTGCCTTTCCCTCTAAGAAGTTGGTATTTTACCAACTTATCTCTTCTTGATACTTAGGCTTTTGTATGATTTTGTCGAGAAACTAAGGCATTTAGTGAGGTTTATTGGCATATTTCAGGTAACAAGTGATTTAGAGAAGATATGGAAGAAAACAAGTCAAAATGTGTTAAAATGAGAAAAATGGACTGCTGCTATGCGATCGCCGAAGGCCAGGAAAACATACATCGTGAACGCGGGGAAAATTCTGTGAACACGATGAAGAAAGCTGACCAGTTGTTGTCAAGTGCCCTATGCAAACGCAGGTTTTGGGTTGCGATCGCGGTTCTTTGCAGCAGAACACTACATGATCGCAGGCATGTTTTCGCTAATGCGATTCACTGAACTTGGCAGAAATCCGGGCAGTTTTGGCATTTCACGTTTTGACCCTAAAACCATTTAATACACGATTCAGCTCATTTATAAAATATCTTTGGATATCTTTGGCCAATCTTTGGCTTATTTTTCAGTCTCTTGACTAGAGAACACAAGGTTTTGAGCTAGGGTTCTTGCACACTCACTTGAGTCTTGAAGAGTTGAAGCTTTTGGTTGAGAATTTCTTACCCATTTATGTTCATTTCTTCATTTTCTTGCTTTGTATTGAATATCCAAGTGTGTAGTATTTTTTCCAACACTTGAATCTTGTTTATGGGAATATTCATATTTAAAGTTTGGATTAAATATCTTGTTGTGCTTATGTATTGAACGATTTTTATTTATTGTGAAGTGAGTTATTGTTTCTTTAATTATTCTTGTTCTTTTGTGTTTCCAAATAGATTATCTAACCCTAGGACTCGCCCATTTACTTCGAATCAATTTTGGAAAAGATAATTTGGGTTTGGGAAAGATTAATTAACAAGAATTTGAGGCGTTAACCCTCACTTTATAGATTCTACCTTGGGATAGGATTGAACTACTTGTAGCCATATTTGAGTGTGCTTAATCTCTTAATTGTATTAGGGATAATTCGATTAGGAAGTCTTGTTAGTCTTTGGAAGAAGCTAATATAAAATTACTACCCGAGGTTAATTAACATAAACTCGCTCATATTTGTAACATCGTGAAATATATTGGATCGTTACTTAGAGTGTAATTCTCATAGCATCCATGCTTGTAGCCATTGATTATTTTACTTGCTTTTTAGGTTCGTTTATATTTCCGCATTTAGCAATAATATTTTCACAATCACCTTTAGGTGCTTGGCTTAGCGTAACAAGTGATTATTCTCTTACACGCCTAATTGCCTACATATTATTCTCTGTGGGTTTCGACCCCGACTCATAGTTGGGTAAATTCTATTGCATGTGACCGTGTTCATTTACTTTTTAGTAGTGGATTTGGACATCATCAGAATTGGCGCCGTTGCCCCAATTTGGCGTATTTAGGTTGTTTGAGAAATAAGCATACATGCTTTGGTCCAAACTTGTGAATATTTGTGTAATTATTTTTCTTATATTTGACTATTTTTCCTGTTGTTTTCTTGATTGTTTCTCATTTAATTTCTTATTTTTGTAAATTGGCATCGCATAGTGAAAATTGGCCGGATGGTAGTTATTCATACTTTGATGACCCTTGTCCTTATTGTGGAGGACCACACTCATGGAAAAATTATTTAAATTCTCCCTTGGGCGGATTCTGCGCACAATCCCAAACCTATGAGTGGAGTATTTGTGATAAGTGTGGTGGTCAAAATGGTCATTGGATTAATTGTGCTTATTTGTCCTTCCATTCCCCCAACCCCCGCTATGATGATTCTACTTTTTGTGATGACAAGTATAGGGACATGGAAGCGAAAGAAATTGAGCATGGTCAAAATGGAGGGTTCAAAGCTCATGGTGGAATGCCTACTTGAAGGAGGAAACAAAGAGCAAAAGGCCTTGGAGCAACTTTTGCAAACTAGTCTCCAAAATGATTTGGCACTTGAAAGGTTGAACTTACAAATGGGAGAAATGCTTGAAGCTTTAGAGGTCCAAAAACCCTCAGAAGTGAATGATAGCCAAAAACCTTCCTTGGATATTGAAGCCGAAAACCCTTCTTTGGTACTTGATCAAAACCAAGAAAAACTCTCAATTGCTCAAAATGAGAGGATGATGCTCATGTTGGAGGCCATTCTTGAAAATGAGGAGAAGCACAACTTGACACTCGAGTACTTGAAACAAACACTAATGATGAGAATATCCGCACCTTGGAAGATCAAATGAAAATATTGGTTGAGGCTCATTATGCCCACCAACTTGAGAGTGTGGAAAGAGCTCAAGAAAAGTCCAACTTTGAGGAAGAAAGTGAGCTTTATTTTGAGGAATCAAGAATTGAACATCCGCCAACCGACTTCATACTTGTTAATGATTCCAAGAAAAATATGGAATGATAGTCAACCGGTGTAGTTCAAAAGATGGTTGAATTTGACTCTAGTTCGGGGGGCCAAGAGGTGTCAAAATTCGGGAAAAATTGCAGTTTGGAGGCTTATCCAAGCATTTCTCATCATTGGAATATTGTGGTGATATGGGAATTGAACTACACGAGTCAATGAGGGGTTGCAAAGAGGAGAGGCAAGAGCCATACATCTTACAATTTGAAGGTGCAAGAAGGCAAAATGACATTCCTCGCATGAAAGACAAGAAATGCAAAATGAAGCAAATGGTATTTGGCTTGATCATGCCGCTTGTGGTCACAAGCTTGATTCCATGTTAGGTGCCCAGTTCATATCTTCAAAGTGGAGAGAAAAGTGATAAAGATGATTTGCGTTGTGCCATGATGTTAAATGCGGCGCTTGAGGAAAACGGCAGAGCTTCGCGATCGCATAGGAAATTCCGCGTTCACGCAGAACAAAGTGTTTCCTACCTCATCACGATAGAAAATAACCAAACGCGGTCGCGAAAATTTGGGAAGTTTTTATTCTCTGAGAACGCTGAAGAAAGAACGCGATCGCGTAGCTTAGGTAAGTTCCCTATGATTAAAAACACTAGAAATTTAAAAGAACAAAAGGGGAAGCCCACATTTGAACAAACACAAGAATGGACTCTCCTACTCCCCTAACCCCAAAACTCATCTCCAATCCTGCTCTTGCTTCAATCTCATGCATTACTCACTTGTTATGCTCAAGGTATGTGGATTTCTCCCTTAACTCACTTTTTCCAATTCTTGTTGTGAAATAGTTGAAGGACAGCCATCTTATCAAGGTTTTAGGGCTTGAGTTAAAATTTTAAAGTAGAAATCTTGTGTGCTTTACATGTTTTCTTGCTGGGTGAGGTTGGTTAAGTGATTGAGCTTTAACTCTTGAAAAATTTGGGGTTAGATCCGTGCTTTAATTCTCTGGAATTGTTATTAAAATCTAATGTCCATCATGTGTTTGTTGAAATGCCTGAACGAACTGTACTGGGCGAGGAAGAAGACCCTTGCGATCGTGATGCCCCATTCCGCGATCGCGTAGGTCTAATTCTGCTGAGAACCAAAATTGTTCATCGCGATTGCGTTTATCCTTCTGCGTTCGCATATGGTTAAATCTGTTGGAAACAAACTTGTTCTTCACGATCGCGTGACCATTTCCGTGATCGCGATTCCTTAAAGCCCAGGCAGCAAAACAGTAGCTTTACAAATTCTGATCCTAAGGCTTTTTGGTCACTTTCTTAGGCCTAAATACTCCCTAATACAGTGCTTTAAGTGTCCATGCTGGTGTTTAACATGTTTACTCCTTTTGTAGGTACTTTGATCTTGAAAATTGCTTCGGCATCAAATGAAAATGTTCAAGAATATGTTGAACAAGTTGCCCAAGAGGAGTACTTTGATCGGGACATATTCTCATCACTAAGATGTTCCCACCGCTAAGCTAACAACTGTGTAGAAGCATGATTAAGGAAAAATGCATTCTTTTGAGTGAACTTGAAGGTTGATGGCTCGAGTTCCGTGGAAGATTAGTATCGAGTGGATGGATTTTGTTTTGCGGAAGAACCAAAAAAAAACCAATCATGAAGTGATAAGAGAATTTTGTGCAAATGCTGTGGAGACTGACTTCAAGAATGATTAGATTGTTACTGTCAGGGGCAAGCAAGTCCGCTTTGATCCAGAACTGATAAATGCATATCACAATATTCCCAATGCTGACAACCAGGTATACATGGATAGAGCTAAAGACTTGGGCACACAGTGGTTTGTAGATCATTTGCACGGAGGAAAGTTGCCAAATTGGATAAGAAATCACTCAAGGATCGAGTTTTCTGAGTTCACTACCGAGGCCAAGACTTGGCTTTCCATTATCTGTGCTCGAGTCATGCCTTCACGTAATAAGACAGAGGTTAAGCTTGAGAAGGCAAGGGTGATTTGCGCGATCATAGAGGGCACAACAGTGAACATGGGCCAGCTTATTGTTGATAAGAAAACAAAGGTTGTTGCGGAGAGGACTAAGAGTTTATTCTTCCCATCCTTGATCACTCATTTATGATATGCGGTGGAGGTGGAGAAGAGGCCAACAAAGAAAGAAAAGAACCCAGAGAAGCCCATTCATCCATTGCTGAGAAAGGGAGCGGGGAATGCATAGAAGAAAAGAAAGATTGATGTAACATCTCCCTCATTTGGCCAGTTTCCTGACACCATTACTGAGATTCTCGATTCCCCCTGCAGATTCCACAGGGACTTGTACTGCTATTGTACCACTTGGGCAGGGACATCTCATACTCAGGTATATCTCTCGCCAGGTCTATGGCATGGAGACACAGGTCCGCCAGGTTGTAGCTCGTCTCCCTTCTGGACCGTCCGGAGAGAGTACATCTGCAGGTTCAGCTATTGAGAGATATAACTTTAATCTGGAAATGTCATGAGTGATCTTTTCTCGGATGACTTCATATGGTGTTTGATATTCTTTTGCTGCTTCCCTAAGGAGAAGCAAGCCATTAAAGCCAAATTGGGTAAGATTGTGCGGAGGCAGCTGAAGAAGAGAGAACATGAAAAGAAGAAAATCATATTCTTGACAAAGATGATGAGCGCATTGAGGAAATTTTGTGGATCAGATGACGGCGACGAAGATGACTTGGAGCTCACAGTTCCCAGTGCCTCTAGCTCGGAGTGTTGTAGTTTCAGGGAGCACCTCTTTCATTTAATTTTGTTTTGATTAGTTGCATTGAGGAAAGTGCAACACTTTAGGTTTGGTGTGGGCTCATTTATATGTGATGATGTATGTGGAGCATGACTATTTTTTGTAAACTTGTGTAGATTGGTTAATGTTTGTAGTTTGTTAGTGATGTTTTGTAGTTATTTCTAGAATGTTAGCATTAGCTTTTACTTTCTTATTTTGTTACTTTATTTACTTGATGTAGCATAGATTAAACTCCTTGGTTTTTCGTTTTGCCGCAGTTCTTTTCCAAGGAAATAATTTGTGTCGAACCGGGTGACTTTTCCCTATAATGGATGGCGTGACAACTTTTTTAAGGGATTAGTCTTGTCTAGTTTTTCTCTTTTTACGTAATATTTTTTATTTTAGTTAGTTTATTATTTAGTAGTGAATAAATTGGTTATTAGGTGTGATCATTTTATCCATAAACCAACGTGTGGCTTGTTTGGTACCAACATGATTTAAACTTTTTCATACGAAGTGTTGATCTTTAAAATGAAAAATGATTGAAGTGATAATCCTTGTTGTGACTTTTAGGTTATATTTTTGGCTCTTTGATTCATTAAATAGTCTTTTATGCTATATGTGATTTCTTTAGGTTCATTGGTTTTAATTGAATTTTGGATTTATATGTCACTCGAGTTTGCATGTGCCATGTGTGGTGAGATTTGTTTGAGTTCTTTTGCATTATTAGTAGTCTAAACTTGCCCGGAATGTGCTTCAAGGCAAAATCCTAGACTAACTTGGTTTGAAAAATGATGTTAGGCCTTCCTTGGACCGTTATTGTGCCTTAAATTTTTTATCCTTGCATATTTTACCTAGTCAACCCCTTTTGAGCCTTTAAACTTTTTCTTTGGCAACCATGTTACAAGATTTAACCCTTCATTCTTTATTTATCTATCTTTTGGCCTCCTACTTTCCTAAGTACTTTGAAAGTATAAATATAGGCTAAAAGCTTAAGTTTGGGGTGAAGGTTGGAAAAGTTGTGATGTGAAAGTTGCTTAAAAGATGAAAGGTAATAAAAAAAAATAGAGAATATTCCTTGATTTTTGAAAAAGGAAAATGAGTAAGAGAAAAGAAAAATGAAGGAAAAATAAGGAGTTATGAATAAAAGGAAGATTAGGTGTGGAATGAAAAGTGAAGAATGGATGGAAAAGTTAGGTGTGGAATGAAACGTGAAGAATGGATGGAAAAGTTTTTGAAGGAAGTGTGCTTTAATTGTTGCAAATTGTATTGCTTAGGGAGGTTTTGAGTCGCTCTATCCAAATTGTGCCCCACCGTAACCAAAAACCTGCATTACAATCCTTTAAGTCCTATTTGATTTTGAACCAGGTGTATCTACATTAGTGGAGAAATACATGAAGGGCAAGCCTATGACACTACTTTTGTGCATTTGAATATCTTTGTGTGAGAGAGAGTTAATTCTTTCCATTTGATATCCCATTTGTGTTTAAATTGCAATTTATAAGTTGGCATTCTCTCTTAAGTGTGAGGGCACATGAAATTTTGGGTTATGAACTTAATCCAATCTCCAATTGGGATTGAATACAAGAAAATTGTTTGTCATACTGAGGCAAATTTTCAAGCTTTAGTGTCATGACTTGGTTGGTACTTTAATTAATGTGGTGTTTGAGGAATTGAAATGAAATTTGTGAGGAGTTGTTGGCGATTCATATGCTTTGGATTAATTGTTGGTATCGCCGAAGTCACTGGATTGTGTTTAATTTGAACCTTTTTGACTTGAAATGATGTTTGGTATGCCATTGATCTTATTTTATTGAAGGATGTTCTTAGTTGTTGAATTGCTTGAGGACAAGCAATATTTTAAGTTTTGGGGTTTGATAATTTGGTATTTTACCAACTTATCTCCTCTTGATACACATACTTTTGTATGAGTTTGTTGATAAACTAAGGAATTTATTGAGGTTTATTGGCATATTTCAGGTATCAAGTGATTTAGAGAAGATATGGAAGAAAACAAGTCAAAATATGTTTAAATGAGAAAAATGAAATGCTGCCAGATTATTCTTCGCGATCGCGAAGATCCATATGCCATCGTGGAAGGCCAGGAAAACATACATCGCGAACGCAGGGAAAATTTTGGAAACGCAATGGAAAAAGCTGACCAGCAGTTGTCAAGTGCCCTACGCAAACGCATGTTTTTGGTTGCGATCGCAGACCTGCTTTTCGCGAAAGCGATTCACTGAACTTGGCAGATATATGGGTAGTTTTGGCATTTTATGTTTTTGACCCCAAAACCATTTAATACACAATTCAGCTAATTTGTAAGATATCTTTAGATATCTTTGGCCAATCGTTGGCTTATTTTTCAGTCTCTTGACTAGAGAACACATGTTTTGGAGCAAGAGTTCTTGCACACACACTTGGATCTTGAAGATTTAAAGCTTTTGGTTGAGAATTTCTTGCCCATTTATGCTCATTTCTTTATTTCCTTGCTTTGTATTAAATATTCAATGAAACAGGGAACTGATCGAGGCTGCTACCATGTTCTGGGATGAGAAGAGAGCTGTTTTTGATTTGGCAATATAGAAATGATTCCTCTCCTAGAAGAAATAGGGGGTTTAGCCAAGTTACCATGGGATAGTCTAGGACTATTGGTACCAGAAAATCGCACTTCTGAAAATGTTGGGTTTTAAGAAGAACGACGAACTAGTCTGTCTGAAGAAATCATACATCCCCTTTGAATTTCTTTATGAGTGTTATGGGCATTAGCAAATCATATCATCTTCATCATGAGGAGCTAGACATAACCTCTTTGGGATGGGTGCACCACGGGGTATATGTCTTTAAAGTCGGTTTCTCGGGATTGTTGATGTTTCCAATGCGGGGGAAGGATTCATACTCGCTTAGCTATGGTCGCCAAGACCTTAATGGAGGGTATCAAGGGGCAGAAGTACACTATCATCCCAATGATCTTAGAAATGTATAGTGCTCTGGATAGGTGCAAGCATGGGTTCGGACACTTCGAGGGTTGTAATCTCTTGCTACAAGTTTGGCTGCTGGAACACTTTCAGAGGGGTGATTATCACTAGGAGCTTCTACGTAGGCCATTGAATGACTACCTAGCCAATCATCATCAAAAGAAGCTGACATTCATTCCAAACAGGTTTGCAAAACTTGGAAATGCTGTAGGCTGGGTGCGTTTCTTCAGTAATCTGACAGACGAGCAAGTGCATTGGATGGTTGAATGATTTCCTAGTAGTGAGTTGATCATCAGGTCCAAAGGCACCACTCACTTAGTACAGATCGCGCTACGAGGCATCTACCCTTACGCTCCTATAAGGGTAATGACGCAAGCTGGAAGGAAACAAGTCATACCTCGGGCTTCTAACATGATTCTGTATAAAGTAGATTTCAAAGGAGATGTCATCCCATTCAAGTTCAAAACCCGATACATGTGGAACCAAAAGATCATCTTGGAGGGAGAGACTATTGAGCCAGACAGATAGCACGTTGGTCATATGTACTACTATCTCTCGTGGTTGGAGGACGACAAAGCCGGGGACGTCAAACTGGGGGTCAATCTAAAAGATAGGATCATAGATGAGGTAGCTGAGGCACAAGTGAAACATAAGAGGCTACGTAAAAGGGTTTTCAAATCTGAAGCTAAGCATCTAGAACAACATAAGGTGGATATGGAAGCGATCGGAGAATGGAAGGAGATTGCAAATAAGTCGACAGAGAGGTTGGAACATCTAGAGCAAGGATTGATGGAGCTAGAAGGGAAGATGAGAAAGAGGCTTTAGGATTGTCAAGGCATGGATCCTGATGAAGGAGGGAAGTTGGCAATTGCGTACTTGATACTCGACATGCATGATCTGGAAAACATGATTGATGGAGTCAAGAGAGCCAAGCATGAAAAAGGTCCTTCAGGGACCAAGTAGACTAGGAGATAGTGTTCTTTACTGCTTTCTAGATTAGATTAGATTTCGATGTAATAAGGCTTAATGCCATTGGTGACTTAATTATTATTTTTGATTTAGTAAAAGATTGATTTGGCTTATTTTCGCAATAATGGAATGAGGCAAACGTTGGCGTGAATTTTCTCCAAGTCTATATGTCGCTTAGGCCTACCTCAGGCACGGTAAGGTACCCAAACTAGGACGCAATTTTTGCATGACCTTACATGATACATGTTTAAAAATTGCAAGCACTCTTTTACTTCATCTTACTAACTTTGTTACCTTTTGATTTTTCTCTTTTGATTACTCCCATTCCCAAGGTTGGTTCGTGCATTCTGGTATCATCAGCTTACCACACCATATCCTGAGGTCCTCTACCTCTTCCTCCACCTAACAACCCTAAAGTCAAAGACAAAGGGAAGATGGATGATCTAAGTGGTAAACGAAAAGACTATGCTATCATGACAGAGAATTTTGAAACCTCAGAAGGAAGAAGTACGCCAGGACGGAATGAGTTGGTCTTACATTTGGAACAGAAAATCCTGAAGTTGCAGGGTGAGCTTGAGCAGGTCTGAAATATGGAAAACATATCCCTTACTCTAAATGTACTTGACATCAACCAGCAAAATACAACCACTCAGAACCAAACACCATCGCAAAACACCCAAAAACAAAAATCCACCACCCATAGCTCCACAAAATCCTCCCGTAATGTGCCAATATCACAATCCTGCACCTCCTCAAATCTTAACCCACCACCAGTGCAAACCCCTCAACAACGCCACCATCACCCCACTCAGTATCCATAGACCACCACTTATCACACTCCTAAAAATGCACCACAACTCACTCCTGATCCCCCTCAAACTTCAATCAATGATCACCAATATACCCGAGTTCTAGGAACTCATCAAGGCAAACCGATAAATGTTGAAACCTTACCCTACACCCCACAACAAGCCCTATATACCTGAGCCAACCGAGAAGGATTCATTTGAAACATGGAAGAAGAACTCAAGAAACTTACAGGGAAAGTCTAGAGTGTTGAAGGCTGGAAAGGTGTTGATGGTTTAAATTACGAAGACTAGTGTATCCAATCGGATGTAGAACTATCGGAGGGTTACAAACCTCCAATGTTTGAGATGTTTGATGGCACTGGTGATCCTAAGGTACATATGTGAACTTGCTGTGACAAGCTTGTGGGAGTGGGAAGGAATGACAACTCCGCATGAAACTGCTCATGCGAAATCTTACAGAGACGCATTATCTTGGTAACATCATCCAGAATTCAAAGAAGTGGGTGAATTGGGTGCGCATGGCATCAGATTTCATAATTCCAACAGAACTTGTGCCTATCACTCAAGCATGAAGGGTCATACCATTGAGGAATGCCGTATGTTGAAGGACAAAATTCAGACACCGATCGACACTAAGGTTATACAAGCAAAGGAAGCTGCGCCAAATGTCCGTACTAACCCTCTCCCAAATCATAGGGGCGAGGGAGTGAATGTGATAGAAATCGATGAGGAGTGGGATCAGGAGGGATCCATCGGACTTATTCGAGAGGGGGATGCTCTTAAAACATCTCCTGTCACCCACTCGCCGATTGTGGTGAAAACCCAAGCACCTATTGAGGTCGAAGTAGCTACGCCTTTCGCTGTGATGGTTTCTCCAACACCGTCTTATAAGTCTAATGCTGTCTCATAGGATTATATGGCAGAGGCAAGAAGAAAAGTAAAGGCCAAGGTGGAGGAGAGAGGTGCTGCACAAGGTATGAACAGAACTGGCAGAGTTTATACACATGAGAATCTTGGAGGAACAAGAAATGAAACCAAATCTATGCCACCTGTCGTGGAGATGGGCACCGATGATCATTGGAGATAGGTACAGGCAAGGGAGTACTCTATTGTTGATCACCTGAACAAGACTCCAACCTAGATATCTATCTTGTCGCTGTTGCAAAACACAGACGCGCACAAGAATTCCTTGATGAAGGTACTATGTAAAACTTATGTGACTGCCGGTATCACCAGTGGAGAGATGACCAGTATGGTAGGACAGGTATTGGATGAGCTATCGCCAGAGGGGTTAAGTCACAATAAAGCATTGCTTATTAATGTGCAATATGAAGACAAGTTCATTGATAGGGTCCTGATAGATGGAGGTTCGAGTCTGAACATATGCCCGCTGACTACTTTGAAAAGACTGGGTAAAGGCCTACACGAGATACGGATGGGAAGCATGAATGTGAAAGTGTTCGATGGATCTCAGAGAGCCAATATTGGAGAAATCAACCTTGATCTGCAAATGGGCCCGACCTGGTCTGATGTTGAATTCCAAGTGCTAGACATATCCGCCATCTACAGCCTATTATTGGGACGACCATGGATACATGCAGTTGGGGCAGCCACTTCTACTCTACATCAGGTTGTGAATTTCGAGTGGAATCATCAAGACGTGATTATTCATGGAGATGGAAGCAACCCTATCTACACCAACTAGACTGTGCCAGTCATTGAAAATGGGAGGAAATTGGGAGGAGAAACATACCACCGTATCGAGCGAGTAAATGCAATTGAGAAGGATCATGGTGGAGCAACAAGATAGAAAGCATACTGATGTGGTTAGGATATGAACCAGGAATGGGTCTTGGCTGAAAGCTTCAGGGGATCACAAAATGCATACGACCACAATATCATGGCGCAACCTTTGGTCTCGGGTATGAATATACTGTGCAAGAATACCAGGATTGGACACCGCCGACCGATTACTACCCGTTGGAACAACCCATACCCATGGTGCAGAGAATACAATGGCACTTTTCTAGAAAACCTTGCGCATCTTCGGTTGCTGTGTCACCGAAAGTAGGAGGATCATCGTTCTTGAACCTCTCAAGTCTCCTTTGCTCCTCCTCATATGCCTCTGCCTAACCTCAGGTTGAACCGGTATAACAGGCTGTTCTGGCATGACACCCTAGTCAATGTGGATCTGCTGCTCTAGAGTACGGGCCAAGAGAGTATGAGCTCCTCCCCCAGCTTGAGATGTAGCTGGTGCAAGGGTAATCAATCCCACCTGAGCTAGAGTGTCGAACATGCTCAAGAACTGTGCTAAGGTCTCCCGAAGTCTAGGGGCAACAACAGGCGTCTCAAGTGCCTAACTCCCAATCGGAGCTACTGGCGCCTCCTTAGTCGCTACTTGGCCTCTACCCCGGCCTCTATCTCGCGCGGCTCTAGTAGGAGGCGCGGGTGTCCGATCATCAGATCTAACAGTGTGTGTCCTCACCATCTATAAGAGAATAGAATGACAAAGACTCATATTTCTGAAATCAACAAATTCATATGATATGGAACCAATGAAGTGTAATTTTCCTAATAGTTCCGTAACCTCTCAAAGATAACTACAAACGACTCCGTACCGATCCACAAGACTCTACCAAAATTGCTTATGACTCGTAACACCTATGAACCTAAAACTCTAATACCAACTTGTCACGACCCCAAATTCCCACCTTAGGATGTCGCGATGGCACCTAGTCTCTAAGACTAGGTTAGCCTAGCATTCATAGATAGCTTAACAGAGATAACGAACAAAAATGAAAAAGTAATGCCGATAAACCTCATAATAACTCCAGAACAGAACATCAGCAACAAAATCCCCGAAACTGGTGGAACTAAGTCATAAGCTCTACAGAACGTACTAAAATCCCTAATACAACACTATCTGGTAATGGGATAAATAGTAGTAAAGGAAATAATTGAAGGTGACTCTAAGGCTTGTGAGCGTCGAACAGGTATATTTTGAAGTCTCCAGAAATAATTATATGATCACTAGCATCCGTCACGAGCAAATGTACCTGGATCTGCACAAATATGTGCAGAAGCGTAGTATGAGTACATCACAATGGTACCTAGTAAGTATCAAGCCTAACCTCGATAGAGTAGTGCCGAGGCCAAGTCATGACACCTACTAGGACAAGAAAACTAAATAGAGTATAATATAGTCTAATAATGGGAAGCGAGGAAGTAAATGACATATAAGCAGTTCAATAACGTAAGCTAACAACAAAAAGTTAAGCGGTAAAGGGCAAATGTAGCGAACACATGATAAACAACAAATAGTCAAGTACGGATAATTATAGGTAAGACAATGAAGCAAAACAACAATAACTGCTAAACCAACAAGCCTTTGAACATAGGATGCACAACAAGAATTACAACCGAGGTACCACACCTCATAACCTCATTTCACAATCAAAATCACAATATTTCATTATATTACTGTGTGAGCCTTGCATTTATTTTTATTAGAATATTTTCTAGAAATAGCTACCTGGCGTTTTAGCCTCTTTATCTCACCGCGTGGTTTCAACTAATTCTCTTACTGGCAACACGCGTATAAATTCCACCTAATCTCACCGCATGTGTATAAACCTCTATCCTTATATGTGTATCAATATAGCAACACAATAATCAACCCGAACCATATGTGCCCATATGCCACAACGCTTGCCAAAATCAACAATACCAATGTAACCACAACATATAGCCCATGGCTCAATCACAATGTGTACAAAAATCTCAATAACAATAAAATGGATAAGGAATACTCAACAAGGAAATATATCTCAACGATTAACAAATTCAACCTCAATGTTATGATGGCTTTCACAACTTCAACATCAATAATCCAATAAGAAGATATTCCACGAAATAACAACTTCAAGTAAGAGTAATTCAACCAAAAAGGATTAACAAGGCAATAAGGGAGGAAGCAACTTCAACTAAAGAATATAAGAGCAATTACAACAATAAAGGAAAGAACAAATGCTAACAATATCAATTAGAGCACGTGAGAGTAAATTTAACAATGAAAGATGTAACATGTTATAACAAATTGACTTAAATGCATGGAAGAAGTCTAAAAGTCTAAATCGGTTAAAATACCACATAAAGCCCGTGTACACACTCATCACCTCATGTACAGATGTTCCACATAATACAATTGACACAAACAACCCAAATCCTAAGGGGTAGTTCTCCCACACAAAGTTAGACAGGATACTTACCTCAACTAGGCCAAATCAACCCTTGAAAATAGCTTTTCCCCTAAAATTAGCCTCAACACGACTCAAATCTAACTAAAAATGACTTGATATCATCAAACAATGCAAGGGAAACCAATTATGATAGATAAAACTATGATCTTTACACAATTCCCCCAAAAGTCAACAAAACTTAACCCAGGGCCCGCCCGACAAAGTACCGGGTCCAAAGGTAGATTCCGACTACCCATAACCCCACGAGTCTATATATGTGGTTTGTTTTTAAATCCGAGTCCAAATCGACTCTCAAAATCAAAATTTTTATTTTTAAAAACATAGACAAAAATTCCCAAATTTCCTCTTTGATTCTCATAAATTTGATGCGAAATCAAATTACTTACCAATATTTGTAAGCACAAAATCCCCTCTCCAAATCGCCTCCTTTCAAGTTTAGGGTTCTAAAATGAGAGAAAATGAGATATAATCCCGACCTTCCAACTTTATGTTTAGTTGCAGATGTTGCACTTGCGATACTTTCTATACTTGCGAACCCTCGCAATTGCGAACAAAGCCTTGCAAATGCGGCAACTATCAAGCCCAGGAGATGTCTCAATCGTGACACAGACCTCGCAAATGCAAAGTCTGCCCTCCTCGCACGTGCGACCAAATGATCGCGATTGCGAACTACCCAGCTTAAGATTAATATTCACAACGTCGAACCAGGTATCGCACTTGCGATATTTGAGCTCCCCCTATCATGTTTGCAATTGCGATAACTGTAGTACCAGAACACCAACAACTTGGTTCATATCAAAACCATTTCGAAACACGTCTAAAACTCACCCGAGTCGTCGAGTCTCCAAACCAGAGATCCACACAAGTCTAAAAATATTATACGAAGTGGTCGCGCGATCAAATCATAGAAATAACATCTAGAGCTACCAATCACACATCAAATCGCATGAATTTCAAAGAAAGTTTCAAGAATCTCTAGAACTGTAACCAAAAACCCGAATCCTATCAAACCAACTCCAAATGACACCAAATTTCGCACACAAGCTCCAAATAGTAAAATGGACCTATTCCAAGTCCCAAAGCCAAGTTCAGAACCCGATAACAAAAAAGTCAAAGTACAGTCAAACTTTAAAAACTTCTAAATCTCAAAATGCCAACTTTCGGTGTAACAACACAAATTAACCTAGGGACCTCCGAATTTGATTCCAGTTATACGCCCAAGTCCAAATCACGATATGAACCAATCAGCTTCATCAAAATACTGTTCCGGCGTCGTTTTCACCAAAGTCAAACTTTGGTCAACATAATCAATTTAGGCTTCTAAGACAAGAACCAAAATATCCAAAACAACCTAAAACCTTTCGGAACAAAAGTAACGAACCACACAAGTCATAAAACTAAAAACACACATGCATGAAGAATCCAATGGGGAATCAGGGCTTGTATACACAGAACGACTGGTCGTGTCGTTATACTACATTTTTGTACATTTTCTGTAGGTGCTGATACTGGTTTTGGAGGTCTTCATCCAGTAGAGTAGGAGTGGTTTAAACAGACTTTGTGATGAGCTGCTTACTTGATTTGCCCACAACACATGGAGTTTCCCTTCCCTCCTCTTTGTATCTTTCTTGTATTTTTGTTATTTCCGGACAGACTTTGTATTCAATTGAGATCTTGTACTCTATTTAGATGCTTGTGACTAGTTTTGACACCCGGGTTTTAGGAGAGCTGTTGAGACACTTGTGTTCATGTAGACTCTATCTGAGATTTATTCACATTAGATTTTTGAGTTGTGTCATATCTCACTTTGTTTTTATATTACAAACCATTTAATGGCTTAATAATTGAATTCTTTTATGGATGTGAGAGCTATCTAGCCTAAAAGGTGTGTTAGGTGCCATCACGGAATTTGAAGTGATTTTGGGCTGTAACAAGTTAGTATTAGAGCTCTTGGTTCTAAGGGACTCACAAGTCACAAGCAGACCTAGTAGAGTCTGGTGGAAAGATAAAGAGACGACAATATCTATTTGTGAGAGGCTATAGGGCTTAAGGAAACTTCCGTTTTTCTTGATTCCTCATCGTGCATGGATTATTATATTGAATCTAAGTCTTTCTCCTCTACTCTCTCATAAATGGTGAGAACATAGGCATTAACAACATCAGCGAGATTTAGAGGGGAAGCATCACCGGTCATAGCTCCAATCAGGGGTCACACAATGATGTCTAGGGGAAGAGCACCTGCTAGAGCCCAGGAGCATAGTAAGGCAGTATCAGTGGATCCCTTTATGGACTAGGCAGTGCATATGTTTGAAGATGGTCACATTGAGGCCCCAGTCCCCATTCAGCCCCAAGAGGGTTTCATTGTTACACTAGTATTCCATGGGCATGGCTTAGATGGTCAGTTTCATCGATGCTTTGACTCAGGCTAGTGTAGTTCCAGTGGCCCCAACCACATCTCAGGCTGGAAGGGGAGTTTAGACCCCGATTGCTCGTACTCCAGAGCGTCATATTATAGTAGTTAGACATGACATTGCATGTCATGTCTGCTGATGAGCAGAATAGATTATCGAGGTTTTAGAGGTTTTCTCCTCCACGCCATGAGGCAGGTGTTTTAGAGGATGCCCATCACTAGATGCATCATAATTTGGGATTGGTTGAGTCCAACGAGATGGACCTCATTACATTTCAGTAGAGGAGCTGCTAAGAGATGGTGGCAGACTTATGAGCTGGGCAGTTTGAGCATCTTCAGTAGGATCACGTGATTTTGATCGAGTATGAGGCGAGATTTATAGAATTGTCTCGTCATGCTACTAATTTGATCCCAATTGAGGCTAAGAAGGTGAGGCGATTTATTGGGGTTTGAATTATGGCATCAGATTTTATGGCCCGAGAGTAAGTGATTTGGACTACTTTTCATCAAGATGTAGAAATAGTGCGGATGGTTGAGTGTATTCATAGCTAGGGATGAGAGGCTGTAGGGAGAAAAAAGAGACCTCGTCGTTCTTGTTGTTTCAGTGGTACCTGATCTGGGGGCAGGAGTCAGTTTTGTAAAGGCCATCATAGTAGACCAGTTCATTCTACACAACATCTGGGCTTTGGAGCAGTGTCCCGAACATCTTTTGTCACCCCAGTTCCATCATCTTTCGGTGCTCTTCCAGCAAGCTCATACCGTGCTCCGTCTATTTAAGGTTCCTCTAGTGGATATTCAGGTCATTAGGGGCAGGTTTAGTTTTATCAGCCTTAGTCAACTAGAGGTTATTATGAGTGTGGAGAGCTTGGTCACATGAGGAGGCATTGCCCTAGGTTGTGAGGGGCGCAACAACATAATGTTCTCAGCCAGTGGTTTTGACACCAGCTTCTCCACCCCTTGCTCAGACAGTTACAAGGGGAGGACGTGCAAATAGAGGTTGCCCTGAAGGAGTGGGTTATATTGGTGGAGCTTCAAGTAGTGGTGATTAGGTTCGTTGCTTTGCTTTTTCGAGTAGGCCCAAGGCGGAGGCCATCCAGGGTCTATTTATTCGTATGTCTCATCATACTTTGCTCCTTATTTGGATATGCCTCATGGTTCTCTTGATATTTCTTATCAGGTATCTATACATGTTGGTGATTTTATTATGGTGGACTATGTGTATCGGTCGTGTGTAGTCACTATTGGGGGCTATGAGACTAAGGTTGATCTTCTATTACATAATATTGTGTACTTTGATGTGATTTTAGGTATGGATTGTCTATATCCATAAAATGTTATTCTTGATAGTCATACTAAGATTGTGACATTAGCTATGCTGGGGTTGCCAGGGTTTGAATGGAGGGGCTCTTTTGGTCACGCCCTTAGTTGGGTGATTTCTTTTCGGAAGGCTCAACGGATGGTTGGGAAGGAGTTTTTGGCGTATTTGGCCTTTCTGAGAGATGTTAGTGCTAATACTCCTACTGTTGAGTCATTTCCAGTAGTTATGGAGTTTTCGGATGTGTATTATGTAGACCTACCCGGCGTGCCACCTGATAAAGGATATTGATTTCGGTATTGATTTAGTGCTTGCCACTCAGCTCATATCTATTCCTGCGTATCGCATGACTCCAACTGAGTTGTATGAGTTGAAGGAAAAATTGCAAGAGTTGCTGTATAAGGGATTCATCAGGCCTAGTGTATCGCATTGGGATGCACTTATGTTTTTTGTGAAGAAGAAAGATGGTTCTTTGAGGATGTGCATTGATTACATGCATCTGAATAAGGTCCCTATCAAGAACAAGTATCCATTTCTTCATATTGATGATATGTTTGATCAGTTTTAGGGTTCTAGGGTTCTTCAAAGATTAATTTAAGATCAGGCTACCATCAGTTGAAAAATAGGGCTTCGGACATCCCTAAGATGGCTTTTAGGACTCGTTATGGGCATTATAAGTTTTTAGTGATGTCGTTTGGTTTGACTAATGGCCTAGTAGCCTTCATGAATTTTATGAATAGTGTGTTACAACCTTATTTTGATTCGTTTATTGTTGGGTTCATTGATAATATTTGTATATTCCCATAGTAGGCAGGAGCACGACCAGTTTTTAAGGATTGTGCTTCAGATTATGAAGGAAGAAGAAGTTGTATGCTAAGTTCTCCAAGTGGGAGTTCTTGTTAGATTCAGTGGCATTCTTGGGCCATGTGGTATCTACTGAAGGGATCAAGGTGGATCCAAAGAGGACTAAGGTAGTTCAGAGTTGACCAAGATCTTCTACCGCTATAGAGATCAGGAGTTTCTTGGGTTTGGCTGGTTACTTTAATCGCTTTATGGAGGGATTCTCATATATTGAAGTTCCATTGACCAAGTTGACTTAAAGGGCACTCCTTTCAGGTGGTGTGACAAGTGCGAGGAGAGCTTCCCAAATCTCAAGACTGTTTTGACTACAACTCCAATTTTGGTGTTGCCTTTAGGATCTGGGATGTATACTGTTTATTGTAATGCTTCACGCGTTGCTGACAAGCTCAAAACACATACTTAAATTATGCTCTCAATTAAATATAGTATAGTATAATATCGTATCCACAGGGATTGGATTTAAACAGTATATTTGTAGTTTTTAGCTTGATTTCTATTCAAGATGATCAACAATTGAGATTTCAATAATTTCTAACTAAAATTAACTAAATTCTAAAGCTATTAACTAATGATAATCGAACCAAAGATAAGTAAGGAAGTTATCAGTGGGAGAAAGTATGGGTTGATAGGATCCGTGCAAGATAATTGTTTGGGATCTAACTCTAGATAATTCACCTCTAACGTTCAAATGAGTCTCTCGAATATACTCAATTATTAGTTCAATTGTTCAGCAAAATTCCTCTCTCGATTAAGTCTTAACCTCACGAGATGAACCAATTTAAGCACGTGAAGATATGCAGGAATGCATAGTGGATTGGTCTTTAGGAGAACTCTCTCGATTATCCTCCTAACTATGTTTAACCAAAGATTCAACTAGCCTCTTTCGATTACTTAGAAGAATCTATGAACTCAACCAACAATATAATGCAAAGATATCACAAGTTGTGCCTCTCTCGATTACATGAACTAGTGAATATAGATGCAACAATTAAATCATCCAAAACAATTCAATACATAAAACTAGAGTTATTATCGACAAACAACCATCAATACAGCAAATCTAAAGAGAACTACTCCATAGATATGGAGAAATTCATCGCAAATAAAGTTAAAGTAGAGGAAAACATTAATTCAATCCAAACTATTTTCTTGAGCAAGGAAGGAATGATGAAATCCTTGTGCTCGTGTTCTTCCAACTCCTCCTTAGCCTCCTTAGGTCGAATATGTGTAAAAAGTCCAAGAAATAATGTTTATCCATGTATTTATACCAAGTAGGGTCGGGCCCTGACGAAATCACCTTCTCCTACTCGAAATAGGAAAATTATTCTGTGAAAATTGCACAGGCACGCTGCATGGGCCGACGCGCCATGTGGGGCATTAGTTGGAAAATCCAAAGAGCTGATTCTGACAGGTAGTAGGAAATTGTACCGCCGCTGTGCACCACGGTTGTGGACTTTCCTCAGAGTACGGATTGAATCTTGATTTTTAACGTCCAGACTTGGTCCTCGACCCCCAACACGATCCCGGCTTAATCCCTTGGACTTTTACTCAGACTTCAAAGCTCCAAATCACTCTAATAAGCTCCATAATATCTACATCACTCGGAATCACTCCCACAAGGCATAAAACACACAATAAGTGCAAAACACTATCAATTACACCTCAAACATGAACTAAGTGTAGTAAATTAGAGTGTAATAAGCGACTAGAATACGCAATTATAGCCTACAATCAACACCTCACACTTAAACCATTGCTCGTCCTCGAGCAATCAAACTACACTTCACATAGAACACGACCTTTCTAAACAACTCTCATAACTCATCACACCAAGAATTTTTAAAACAGATTAAGCACAATACCGTAACATCCTAACCTCAAGATTTGACTCGAAAGCACCACGCATTATTTATAACCAGCTCACTTACTCAAACACAGAGGTCAATGATGTTACCTTTCCTTCATGAATCAAGTGCCCTCACACAACAAGAAAGAGTAGTTCCGCACACTATAAAATTTAAGAACAATTAGGAAATCAAGATAGAAAGAATTCACTCACTCTCAGAAACAACATTCAAGTGCCACAAAATACGTACCATATACTTGCCCGTAGTGTAGTAGAGGTGTACTACTTTACTAATTGAGCTAATTCAGTCAAGGATCAACTAGGACTTTAATTGGTTGTAATGTAGACTGGGGGATGGGTAGGATACATTTAGATATAAGAGTGACTACACCTCCCTAACCACATCAATTACATACATTTCATTGTTCGAAACCCCACACTTATGTCAAACCAAAACTCCACCTTCACATCAATATACATTAACTCCCTATTTCTTTAAGCACAATTCAATCAAGAGTTACCACTATCAAGGAATATTTTGCACAATGGTACACCTATTTGTTTTTCTTTTCTTTTTCATTTAAAGTGGCTCTTAATTTTTCAAAATAGTCCACATTCTTCCTTATTTCAACACTTCAACTTTTACAAAGTTCATAATAAATTCAAGTGCTCACGAGAGGTATAAGGTTCAATAGATGATCAATTCAAACAAATGGGAAAGGCTTGTATGTGGTTGCCAAAGAAACATGATTACAGGCTCAAAGGGGTTAACTACGATACATAACAATTAGGTGGGTAAAAGCATATAACTGGCTCAACAAAGAAATGCCTAAATCACTTCTAAGACCGAATAAAACTATTATTTCGGTTTGCAAATACACGGGGCAAGTTCTAGACATCAAATTTAATGCAAAGGAATAACACAAAACCTCACACACACATGGAACATATAACTCACTCAGGATTGGACTCATCAAGACACTCTAGTCAAAGCAATTAAGAAAAGTTAAAATCATACACTTTAAGGTACTTATACATGAGTCAAAAACTGAGCCTAAGCATCACAACTAAGAATCCTTACTATTCTCAAGGAATAATAAAGTTAAGAGACATTGTCTTCAATTCAAATCATAGCACAAGATTTCCTACTCCTAAAACAAATAAAAACTAACTACACCCAGTTCAAACAAAATCCTTGGGAATGAACCACGTCACAAAGAAAAACCAAGGGGGAATTATTACACTACCTAACAAAAGAAAATCTTTTTTTCCTTTTCTTTTGACTTTAATCCCTCAAGAAACCCGTCGAATGATATCCATCATCGGGAAAATTTGAAGAGTTTTCAATTTTTATGTTTTTTTTTCAAATTTTTTTGTTTTTCAATTATTTTCTATCTCTAACTACTAAAACAATAAACTAAAATTAATATACATACATACAACATATCCCCCACTCCACACTTTAAGTTGTGGCATGTCCCCATGACACACAATTAAAAAGCATAAGGTAAAGAAAACTTCCCTGAACATCTAGTCGGGGTTTGAGTCAAAATCGGGCTCCATTCCTCGCCTTTGAACCAATGAACACATCCATGCCAATAACTTCTTCTAAGTCTTCTTGGGGTACACCCCACACTTATCATTCTCACTCATTGTTGAAGCCAGCCCCTTTTGTAGGAAAACTTTTGCGACTATTAACAAATTAACTATTTGTGTAGCTTGGCAAGCCGTCCCTTATGGGTTGTTGAAGCCAGCCCTTTTTTGTAGGGAAATTTTCGTACCTATGATTAAGCTTGCTTTTCTCGAGTCTCTTGCTTTGTTTTTTGTACTGTGGTGCCGTTCCTACGATTAGGCTTGCTTTCACGGAGTCTCTTGCTCTGTTCCTTATACTGTGGTATCAGAGCCAGCCCATCTTTTCGGAGGGAGGAACAGTTTACTAAATATGTCAGAGTCGTTTCCATCTTCGTCTTCCTTAGCTAAAATGAATATGTCACCTACCCTGTACAAAACCCTGTCCAAAAAATATGATTACCTTTACAAAGTAGATATATTACCAGACGAACAAAAAGTGTCTTCCACCGAACTACCCCTTATAAATCCCTACTC
>MCJB01002624.1:0-11637 GCA_002018475.1 Nicotiana obtusifolia | reverse complement strand
TGTTGATGTCTCTCCTTTTGGAGCTGTTGAATTAGCATCGGAGGATGGGCTCCGAACTTTCAAGGTAAATGGGCAAAGAATCAAGCACTACTTGGGAGCAGATGGAGAGAAACATTTGGTAGAGCAGCTGGCTCTAAAGGATGATCCAATCCCTACCATGGAATGATTGCATAGGCACCTTAGCCACGTCGTGCCGCGACGTTAAATCAAGCGCTTCATGGGAGGCAACCCATGTGTGGTATCATTTGCTTTTGTTTGTGTTGTATTTTTAATTAAAGTTCAATATCACATTTGTACTTAGGGCTATTTGAAGGGTTTTAGAATGCAGGAATGTGACGAAAGGACACAGGAATTGAAGAGGAGTGCTTGAAACTGCAGAAAAACATCAAGGTAAAAAATGCTGCACAAATGCGATCGCATTTAAAATATGTTAACCGCATTTGTGCCACAAACTGAAGCAGAAACTTGAGTAAATATAGCTGGCATAAATGCGACAAAGCTCAACAGTTCGCGGTTCGCATTTCCATTATGCGAAACTTAAATCATCGCATAATTGCCAAGTACGTGTTCGCATTCCCTCCTCTTCTAAATCCTTCAGTCTAAGTATATATTAAAAAAAAAAAAAAAACAAACAAACAAAACAAACAAAAAAAGAAGAGAAAACGGTAACAGAGAAACATCACCAATGGGCATCATCGGAAAAGTAACGGGCAAGCTTACCAAACACCAAGGAGTTGATTAACAGTTGTTCTAAGTCCTAAAATCTTCTTCATAAGGTACGTTTGACCTTTGTTCCTTGTTAAAGTGTAATTTTGCAAGATTACGATTAATGTTTCATTGAACTTTTTCGATTCGTTGGGATGGAAGATAGAAATCTAGGGTTTTCTTGCTTGAGGGATGAACATACTTGTATATTTTAAGGTATTTGCGGTCCACAAAATCAAAATGTGGACCGCACTTTGACCGCATCCCTAAACCCTAGGTTTCTGAGGAAGACAACATATGCGTTGATTTTGCGATCGCATAATAGATATGCGGACCGCAATCCCACCGCAAACACGGCTAGAACATTTGGTTAGTACAGGTGAACTTCGCGATGAATATGCGATCGCATATCTCACTTTGCGACGAGTCTGCAATCGCATTTATGTGTATCCAATAGGCTTATGCACGAAGGTAATCTGCGATGGGTTTGCGATTCGCATAGCGGTTATGCAATTCGCAGAATCCGCCGCAGAATGCCATCTAACTGTCAAGCATAGCAATGTGACGTGTTTGCGGTTCGCATAGTGGGTATGCGACCACAAACCACGCCGCATTTCTGTAACTCTTTGGTCATTTTTCCTGTTTTGCTTTTCTCAAATGATGATAATGTCACTTACATCTCGCACTTATGCAGATATCGCAGCCAAAAAGCACTCCGCAAAGAGAAGGCCATCATCCGCTTCTACCTCAGCACAACCCAAACAGGCAAGAGTGGAATCAACTGTGCCTAGCACCTCCCAGTCTGATAAGGAGGAATGCGTACCGGAAGTTGATTTAGTGGCTGAGGCCCGAAGGAAACGAGGTGATGACCTTCAGCTTCGATTTGGGGTTGAAGGTTCAAGATCCTTGTTCAGAGAAGGGATAACAAAGAGAAGAATCTTGGGGGAGAAAAAGTTAAGCTTGAATGGGCTACAGGACCAGTACCCTCATATTCTCGAAAACATCAAAACGAGAAAATGGGAGTACTTCACTACGGACCCCAAGGAATATAATGAGTCAATGGTCCGGGAATTCTATGCGTCTTACGGAGCTTCACGAACAGGGTATCATAGACGCAACAGAATATTCACCGGCATCGTCCACGTTCGGGGTAAGGTCGTGTTTTGTGACAGTGAGCTTATCAATGAACTTTACTTCCCCGAGTGGGAATCGGGCACAGCTGAGTACGACGCAAAGTACTCCAACAGAGAACACGAACGTGGATGGATAGCATCTGTAATTGCCAAGGGAACTCCTGCCTGGGTTAACCCTGGAAAGAAAATCTACAAAGAAGACCTCACAAGGGAAGGCAAATATTGGCTCAACTTCGTCACCTCCCACTTAATACCTTCCAGGAATGAAACGGATATCAGCATTGAGAAGGCACTTCTCATTTCCTGTATTATGACTGGTATTAAAATTGATGTGGGGAGCCTTATTTTCCAGGAAATTGGCATCCGGGCTATGCAGCGGGCCACATCATTTCCCTTCCCGATTTTGATCACAACCCTCTGCCAAGAGGTGAATGTTCCTTTCTTACCACAACAAGACAAACTCGGTAGGTCTACGAGAGATATTGATATCACTCTATAAGTGATTCGGTTGCCCCATCAGTGACCCCAATTGAGGACATTGACTCCCAAAATCTCCTTTCTCCCCAAGATACTGAAACCTCCACTGCTGCTGAAGAAACTGCACCCCCATCTACCACTGGTCCATCTGCCTCAGCAATGCCAACCATTTCAAGACTCGGTCTAATTGCACATCACGCAAATTCCAAGGTAGACCAACTCTTGAAAACATTGTCCCACCTGATTAAACAGGCCCTGACTCCGATGCAAACGTCAGTGACCGCTCTCCAACAACAACAATTAGTGTTCGGAGATCGGTTGCACAAGCTTGAGTCGAGGGTTGAACAGATTGAAAGAGGTGAGGTGAGAGGTTTACCCCAGCTGCGGGAGGAAGTAAAATCCATGAAGACCGACCTCCAGAAGATGAAAAATCTGGAGTTTGACATATCATCTCTCCTTCCTAACATGGGTGACAAGGGTGCTGACATTGCCGCACCAGACTTGGGCCTGGACTTCACGGCACTAATGGCAGACATCGCACCTTCTTTTGCTAAAGTGTCTCAGCCTCCCGCTCCTACAGTACAGGTAGATCTTACTGATGATGATACTTCGGGGCAGTCATCAGAATTCGAAGGGGAAGAATCAGAGGAGGCCAGTTCAGGTTTTGATGAGGGTGATGACCCTAAGGATAAGGGCAAGGCAATTGTTGTGCCAACTGTGGAGGAAGTACAAGAGCAAGCAGACATTGAAAGGGCCATTCAGCAATTGCTAGCGAAAGTGACTGCCCGGGTAGACTCATCAGCCACACAGCCACCAGTGGGAGAAGCTAGCAACTCAGCGATCCCACCACCTACTCTAGATCAGCCCCACAGCCCTCCTGCGGCTCCGAAGGAGACCTAAGCTACTGCATCTCTTCGCGCAAATGCGCCCCAGGGAGCCCCTTGCACTCTATATATTTTTTTATGCATTGGGGACAATGCATGTTTTAAGTTGGCAGTGGTAGCCTTATCTGTGTATCTGTGCATTTGATTTCTTTTTGGGCATGTTTAGTGACATTGATAACTGTACATTATGTAGTAATGATTAATGGCTTATGTATATATGCTGTTGTAATTAAATAGTTAGTGAAATGAAGTTCCTAAATAAAATCCCCTTGTTTTTTCTTCCGCCGGGTTCTTTTTCAAGGGTGTAATAGTAGAACCGGGTTTATGAATATGAGATATATTGACCGGGATGGTAAATTTGTTCAGTATCAAGTATGTAAATCTGTGTGTAGATTATACCCTTCCTAACAAATCAATTATGTGAATTTGAGGCTCACTCGTTAACTCTAGGTCTACCTAGAATCGTGTATGTATACATGAGGAAAGCCTCGAGTGACCAAATGTGAACTCTAAAGCTGTAAACTATGTTAACCGAACAGTGTGTGTGCCAATGTGTGTGAGCTCCTTGTTTAGATAGTTCTTGTGTTCACTTCTGCCATCTAGAACTTGCCCGGTTGGTTTTTCGACGCTTATTATATGTATACTGAGTTAGAGAAATGATCTTAGGATTTCTTTGATTATTTATGAAACCTTTCTATTCTTTTCAGCCTACCTGTGCATAATTAATATCACTAGTACCCTATTTGAGCCTTTTAGCCTTTTCCTTGGCCTCCGCATTACAAACCTGTCCCATTCGTAAAACATGATCTCTTTTGAACTCGTTCCTCCTTGAACATTGAGAACATGGCTAAAAGTTTAAGTTGGGGGTGTGGATCAACATGGAAATGGACTAGGCTGTGAAATGAAGGTGGGAACCCATACCTCAAAGCGCTAATGTGAATTTATGAAAGCTCCAAAGAAGAAAAAGAAAGAAAAAAAAAAGAATTTGAAAAAACAAAAAGTATGTATGTATTGGCAATAATGGAGCTTTGAAATATATTAGAGAGGTATGTAAGGCGAGTCCAATGTGGGAACTTAACGCCATTAATGCTATGGAGTTAAAAAAAGGCCAAAGGTTAAAAGAAAGAAGAATGTAGTTAGTGTTCAAGGGGGAAGTAGCCACTAGTATCTAAATATATATCCTACCCTTCCTTAAACCGACATTACAAGCTTACAAAGTCCTTATGTGATCTCCAACCGAGCGTTCTTATAATTAGGCGACAAATTAAAATAAGGGCAAGCCTATGGTATGGCATGTGGTGACACTTGAAATTTTGTTCTAAGAGTGAGTGTACTTGCACTTTAGTCCCTTTGTATTGCTATGATAAATATTGTGAGAGTGGGACTTTCTTTCCAGTGAGGGCACATACACTGCTAGGTTGATAGTAAGTTGAGTTTCAAGTAAAGCATAAGTGTATTCAGCTGAAGGTAGCCTTTAGTTACTTTGTTGAGGCTCAAAGTTCACTAACTGATTGGTTGCCCTTGAATATATTGATGATTCAAGGAGGGTACAGTATTCAAAGAGTTATACTTGAGATACTAACAACAAACACCGTCCATGGTCAGTATCGTTTCATGTTTGATAAGTAGAGTCTAGACTAGGATAGTATCGTTTTAGTTGCTTGAGGACAAGAAAGAGTTTAAGTTGGGGGTGTTGATGTGCCGGGTAATTTCGGCACATTTTGATACTACTTGCTTAAAGTTTGACTTGTTTTACTTGCAAATTCTCATGATACTTATGTAATTTTAGTGTATTTGTAGCATATCGAGTGTAAGGACCCAGAAGTACGAAAAAGAGTTCAAAAAGTCAGCTGAAGAAAAGAAAAGAAGTTAAAAGCATCGCACATACGAGTATGCGGTCACAAACTGAAAATGCGGACTGCATATTCCACAAGCAGATCGCAAACAAGGACAGAACGCTAGGCCAATCTTCATGACGAGAATGCGGTCGCAAATGCGACCGCAAATGCGAACCGCAAAATAACAAGGTCCAATCGCAAACACGAACAGAGTTCTGGGTGAAAATCAGAGTGGAGAATGCGATCGCATTTCGCGATCGCATAATCAACATGCGAACCGCAAAATGAAAACGCGATGAAGGCAAAACTAGTGGGTTGGCTCTGCATAGCCTATGCAGATTTGCGGTCCACATTTCTGTTCTGCGACAGAAATGCGGTCCGCATTATCACAACAGGGGCAAATCAGACTGAAACTCGCCTCGGGTTTTGGGCCTCAATAAATAGGTTTTATAGGGTTTTGTGAAGAGAGTCTTGTCAGAATTTAGAGTACAAAGTACGGGCAATTAACTAGTTGAATTCTTAGAAGCTTTTGGGGATCAAATACCTTCTATTTTTGTAAGATGATATCAATTACTATTCTTTGCTCTTCAATTTCCAGCATGAATAGCTAAATTCAAACGCTGCGGTTGTGAATCCTAGATGGGTAGAATGTTGTTGAGATTTTGATATTAAATATGATTTCGAAAAAAGCTTGATATTTATTTATTTCTTGTTCTTAAATTAATCTTTAGTGGTTTCAAACATTAACGAATGCCAATAAACTCTATCTTATCTTGGAAAAGTGGGATAGAAGTTGGTAGAAATAAATAACAAAGACTCAAGGCTTTAAACCTTGTTTAATAAAATCGCTTAGGAATAAGTAGGTTTTAATTTGGCGTTTAATTGGTTGTTCTTAAGCATAACTCTTTTGTATTCGGGAGAATCATAGAGAGGATACACTATCCAATTATTGAGAAATATTGGATAGTAAATTAAACATCAATTGCATATCAAGAAAGGTATTCAATATTAATATCAAGAATATTCTACTACATTAAGGGGACACAATCTTGGTTTCTTAAATTCATATTATTCACATTCATACTATTACAATTAATTTTCAATTTTCGTTTACTCATACAGTCAACACTCTTTTGTTCTATTTGAGTTACTTGATAGAATTACGACTTAGTCAAGTATTACATTAATTAGATAATTGTTTCACACCTATTCCCTGTGGGATTCGACCCCAACCTTGTTGGGTTATTATATTTGACATCGACCGCTTACACTATTCTTAAGGTGTAATTTGAGCGTATCAAATTTTGGCGCCGTTGCCGGGGAATACGATTTTGAAATTGCTAATTAGTGTATGCTTTACTATACGTCTAATTCCACTTGATTACACGCTGTTTGTTTTGGTTGTTGTAGACAGGGAGATATGTCGGACCATGAAGATGATGTGGAGGTAGAGGAGGAAGGAAACCCTTTTGCAGATATTGATGAATATATTGAGGATACAAACGCTATAGTACCTCCGGCTATAGGTGCTGCTACTTTCAAGGTGGAACATGGACTAATTCTGATGCTGAAAGCGGAGGGATTTTTCATAAACTCCACTGATGACAATCCAACGCAGCACCTCAGGAATTTCTTGGGTGTTTGTGCGATGCACAAGCAAAACCATGTCTCTGATGATGCCTTAAGTCTGAGATGCTTTAAGTATTCGTTAGCTAGGGATGCGAGGAAATGGCTTCAGAATCTTCCTCCGAATTCCATACGTTCATGGCCTGAACTTTTCCGGGCATTCTTGTCAAAATGGTTTCCACAAAGCAAGAAGTCTGAGCTCAGGGACAAGATATTCTTCTTTAAGCAACTACCTGGTGAACAATTACATGAAGCGTGGGATCGCTTCAAGTTGTACTTGGTGAGGTCTCCAAACCATGGCTTTCTCGATTCTATCTCGCTGGAAAAATTCTACATGGGTTTGGATCCTATGAACCAATCAATAGCGAAGAATGCAGCTGCTGGATCTTTCATGGATAAAACCTTCGCTAGAGTGACTCAGATCTTAGATAAAATGTGGTTGAGAATGCGCAGCCGGTGCAAAGCGATGATTATGAAGAGGCAAATTATGTTAATAATTCTCAAGGTGGGTACCAAAGGCAGAATTACCAAGGTCAAGGCTCGCAGAATCAATGGAGACCAAACCCGCAAGGGCAAGGTCACCATCAATGGCGCAACGACCAAAGTGGCTCTAACCAAGGAAATTGGAACAGTAATAATAATTTTTCGAATCAAAGTTCCAACCCTTATGTTCCTCCAAAGGGTCAGTATTCGAATCAGGGATCCTCTAGTGAGTCTAAATTAGAGAGCATGCTTGAAAGGATACTACAAAACCAAGAAAAGTCTGATAATTCCATGAAGAACATGACTGAGGTGGTTGGCTCTCACACTGCGGCGATTCAAAAGCTGGAATTGCAAATGAGAGATATTTCTCGTGAGCAATATCCACAGCAGAAGGGAACACTTCCTAGTGATACGATTGCAAATCCAAAGGGAAGTGGAAGTAGCCCAACTTCTCATATCATGGCTATCACTACTAGGAGTGGTAAGACATTGCAAGGAAGGGATGAACAAGCAGTCGATGTGGAAGAACTTGAAAAAGGGGTCGAAGTTGAAAAACCTAATGTTGCTGAAGTAAACAAAACTCCAGAGGTTGTGCAAAACCGAAATGAGACCCAAGAAGGGATAAAGGACAAGGTAGAAGAAACATCAAACATTCTTCCGCCAATTCCTAGACCCCCTCCTCCTTTCCCTCAGAGACTTGCGAGAAGAGTTGACGGCAGCAAGTTTGAGAAGTTCTATGACATTCTCAAGCAGTTATCGGTGAATATACCATTCTTGGAGGCTTTCCAAGAAATGTCGGGGTTTGCCAAGTATCTAAAGGATCTGATCACGAAGAAGAGAACCACCAAGAATGAGGTGGTGAACATGACTCACTGGGTTAGCTCTATTATTGCTACAAATCCAATCTAGAAGAAAGAGGACCCGGGAGCATTTACTATTCCATGCACTATTGGAGTGCGCGACTTTGCAAAGGCACTGTGTGATAATGAGGCCAGCATAAATTTAATGCCACTTGCCATCTACAAACAAGCTGAATTAGGAATGCCAAGGCCGACGAGCATGAGGTTGTAGATGGTTGACCGTTCAATCAAAAGACCAGTCGGTATTGTAGATGATGTGATTGTGAAAGTTGGGAAATTTCATATTCCAGCTGATTTTGTGATCCTTGATTGTGCTGTGGACAAGGAAATCCCTATTATATTGGGGAGACCATTCTTAGCAACTGGAAGAGCCCTTATGGATTCGGAGCGTAATGAAATCAAGTTCCGGGTGAACAATGAAGAAGTTACCTTCCAAGCCAGTAAGGGTATGAAGTTACCAACCGAGTATGAGAGCATTTCACTAATTGGTATTGTTGATGAAGTTGATGAGGCTGTCGAGATGAAAATGGAAGAGCAATGCCTAGGTGAAGCACTGGCAGCTATATTGGTGAATTTCGATAGTAATGATATGGAAGGCTTTATGGAGTCGGTGAATGATTTAGAAGGACGTGGCTCCTACTCGTATACTCCACCAAAACTGTCCCTCGATCTAGAGAATAGAGCTACACCGCCTGCAAAGCCATCGATTATCGAACCACCTCAATTAGAGCTCAAACCACTTTCGTCGCATTTGAGGTATAAATTTCTTGGCTTGAATAATACTTTACCGGTAATTGTTTCTTCGTTGTTGAATGATGTGCAGGTGGAACAGTTGCTGCAAGTTTTGAAAGAACATAGACAAACCATTGGTTGGACAATTGCGAACATTCGGGGAATCCCTGCTGGAATTTGTGAGCACAAGATTCAACTAGAAAATGGGACAAAACCGAGTGTGGAGCACCAGCGACGGCTGAATCCGTCAATGCAGGATGTGGTGAAGAAAGAGATAATCAAATGGCTGGACGCTGGGGTAGTCTACCCAATTGCTGATAGTTCATGGGTGAGTCCGGTGCAATGCGTGCCAAAGAAGGGAGGCATGACTGTGGTCAAGAATGAAAAGAACGAGCTCATTCCAACAAGAACAGTAACCGGATGGAGGGTATGCATGGACTACAGGAAACTAAATAGTGCCACGTGCAAGGACCACTTCCCTATGCCTTTTATTGATCAAATGCTTGATCGGCTAGCAGGAAAGTCCTTTTATTGTTTCCTTGACGGATACTCCGGTTATAATCAGATCAACATAGCTTTGGAGGACCAGGAGAAGACAACGTTCACATGCCCATATGGAACATTTGCTTTCAGTCGAATGCCATTCGGCTTATGCAATGCTCCAGCTACCTTCCAGAGATGTATGATGTCTATCTTCTCCGATATGGTAGAGGATTTCCTTGAGGTTCTTATGGATGATTTTTCCGTAGTCGGTGAAACTTTTGAGCATTGCCTGAAGAATTTGAAACAAGTGCTAAAGCGATGGGAAGAGACAAACCTTGTACTAAATTGGGAGAAATGCCACTTCATGGTGGATGAAGGTATAGTTCTAGGACATAAAATCTCAAGGCGTGGCATAGAGGTGGACAAAGCTAAAATAGAAATCATTTTTAAGCTTCCTCCACCCACATCCGTAAAAGGTGTCCGTAGTTTTTTGGGGCATGCTGGATTCTACAGACGGTTCATTAAGGACTTCTCAAAGATTGCAAACCCAATGTGTAAACTCCTTGAGAAGGATGCCAAGTTCGTCTTTGATGAGAAATGCCTCGCAACTTTTGAGGAATTGAAGACAAAGCTCACCACGGCACCCATTATTGTCACACCTGATTGGTTGTTGCCTTTTGAGCTTATGTGTGACGCCAGCAGTGACGCTATTGGAGTTATGTTGGGACAAAGACACAATAAAGTTCTTCACCCAATATACTATGCTAGCAAGACACTTAATGGGGCACAAATGAATTACACTGTAACCGAGCAAGAACTGTAAGCCATTGTGTATGCGTTCGAGAAGTTCCGTGCTTATCTATTGGGCTCTAAAGTGATTGTGTACACGAATCATGCAGCTCTCCGTTATCTAATGGCGAAGAAAGATGCAAAGCCACGACTAATCCGATGGGTTTTACTACTGCAAGAGTTCGATTTCAAAGTTATGGATCACAAGGGAACACAAAACCAAGTGGCAGATCACTTATCTAGACTTGAAGAATCAGGGAGACAAAAAGAAGAGCTGGAGATAAATGACTCATTTCCAGATGAACATATACTGGTGGTATCCAATTCATTTGCACTGTGGTATGCAGACATCGCCAACTACATTGTCAGCAACTATTATTGGGAAGAGCTTTGCTTATTTCGTGTCTGTATGGATAACATAATTAGAAGATACGTTCCTGAGGAAGAGATGCTACAGATTCTGAAAGCTTGTCATGACTCACCGGTTGGGGGTCATCATGGGGGTAATAGAACGGCAGCAAAGATCTTGGAGTGTGGTTATTACTGGCCCACTATTTATCAGGACGCTAATCAGTTGGTGAAGTCTTGTGACCAATGCCAACGACAGGGCCCAATTTCTAGGAGGCATGAGATGCCTATGAACTTTGTGATGGAAATCGAACTATTCGATGTTTGGGGTATTGACTTCATGGGCCCTTTCATAAGCTCATGTGGGATGAAATACATCCTAGTGGCTGTGGACTATGTGTCCAAATGGGTAGAAGCCGTTGCTTTACCAAACAATGAAGCTCGGAGTGTGACTGCATTTCTAAAGAAGAATATTTTCACCCGGTTTGGCACCCCGAGAGCCATTCTCAGTGAAGGGGGTTCGCACTTCTGTAACAGAGTCTTTAAAGGTCTCCTTGATAAGTATGGGGTTAAGCATAAGGTTGCCACACCTTATCATCCACAATCGAGCGGTCAAGTTGAGGTATCCAACTGGGAGATAAAGACCATTCTATCAAAGACGGTGAACACGAATATAACCGATTGGTCAAGGAATCTAGATGATGCCCTATGGGCATACCGTACAGCTTACAAGACCCCTATCGGTACATCCCCTTATCGGTTAGTCTTTGGAAGCGTGCCATTTACTCGTAGAACTCGAGCATAAGGCTATGTGGGCATTAAAAAGATTAAACATGGACTGGGCGGAGGCCGGAGCTCTAAGGCTAGCACAGTTAAATGAAATGGAGGAATTCCGTCTTCATGCTTATGAGAGTGCAGCAGTATATAAAGAACGAATGAAATTCGTCCATGACAAAAAGATCTTGAAACGAGAGTTTAAGGCAGGGGATCTGGTATTGCTGCTCAATTCAAGACTAAAACTATTCCCGGGGAAACTGAAGTCTAAATGGTCTGGACCATTTAAAGTTGTTGATGTCTCTCCTTTTGGAGCTGTTGAATTAGCATCGGAGGATGGGCTCCGAACTTTCAAGGTAAATGGGCAAAGAATCAAGCACTACTTGGGAGCAGATGGAGAGAAACATTTGGTAGAGCAGCTGGCTCTAAAGGATGATCCAATCCCTACCATGGAATGATTGCATAGGCACCTTAGCCACGTCGTGCCGCGACGTTAAATCAAGCG
>MCJB01002623.1:0-11637 GCA_002018475.1 Nicotiana obtusifolia | reverse complement strand
AAGATAATAGGATTTCTTTGTCAACCGCACAATCAAGAATTACAAAATCAGCGAGTAAATGAAACTCTCCCACTTTCACAATCACGTCATCAACAATTCCTACCGGTCTCTTGATGGAACGATCGGCCATTTGCAATCTCATACTTGTTGGCCTTGGCATTCCTAACCCCGCTTGTTTGTAAATGGCAAGCGGCATTAAGTTAATGCTCGCCCCATTATCACAAAGGGCCCTTGCAAAATCACGCGCCCCGATAGTGCATGGAATAGTAAAGGCCCCCAGGTCTTCTTTCTTCTGAACGGAGGTTGTGGCAATAATGGAACTAACTCGGTGAGTCGTGTTCACCACCTCATTCTTGGTGGTCCTCTTCTTGGTGATCAAATCTTTCAAATATTTGGCAAAACCTGGCATCTCTTGAAAAGCTTCCAAGAACGGGATGTTTACCGATAATTGCTTTAGAATGTCATAAAACTTCTCAAGCTTGCTATCATCAATCCTTCTTACAAGTCTTTGCGAAAAAGGAGGGGGAGGTCTAGGAATAGGCGGAAGAATGTTTGGTGTCTCTTTTGCTTTTTCCTTTACCACTTCTCGGTTCTCTTCTTGCACTTGCACATCTTCCGGAATTTTCTCAATTTCGACAACACTTGGTTCTTCAACCTCAACCCCTTTTTCAAATTCTTCTGTCTCAACCACTTGTTCACCCTTTCCCTGTAGTACCTTCCCACTCCTAGTAGTAATTGCCATGACATGAGAAGTTGGGCCACTCCCACTACCCTTTGGGTTCGCAATTGTGTCACTAGGGAGTATTCCCTTTTGCTTTGGATTTTGCTCCCTAGAGAGAGATCTCATTTGCATCTCCAATTTTTGAATGGATGCAGTATGAGAGCCAACAAGCTCGGTCATGTTCCTCATGAAATTTTCGGATTTTTCTTGATTTTGCAATATCCTTTCAAGCATACTTTCCAATTTAGACTCACTTGAGGAACCTTGATTTGAGTATTGACCCTTTGGGGGAACATAGGGATTCGAACTCCGATTTGAGAAGTAATTGTTGTTGTTCCAACTTCCTTGGTTTGAGCCACGTTGGTCGTTTCGCCATTGTTGGCGGCCTTGCCCTTGCGGGTTTGGCCTCCATTGATTTTGTGATCCTTGACCTTGGTAATGTTGCCTCTGATACCCTCCTTGAGAGTTGTTGACATAATTTGCTTCCTCAAAATCTTCATTTGGTACGGGCTGCACATTCTCAACCACATTTACTTTCTTCTTTTGGCTTTCGGTGAACATCTTTGTCAACACATTAACATTTGTAGCAAGCCCTGCAATCACTTGATCTCTCTCTTGATTTTCCTTTATCATGTTGCTTAAGGAAGGAGAGCCATATGTAATTCAACCTGTGGTGTCCTCAGAATGCCATGCTTGATTATGTTTTGCCATTTTGTCAAGTATTTGTGTCACCTTTGCGAATGATTTGTCCATGAAAGATCCGGCAGCTGCATTCTTGGCTATAGATTGGTTCATCGGATCCAAGCCCATGTAGAATTTCTCTAACAAAATAGAATCCGAGAAACCTTGGTTGGGAGACCTCACCAAATATAATTTGAAACGATCCCATGCCTCATGTAGTTGTTCTCCCGGTAATTGCTTGAAAAAGAAAATTTTATCCCGGAGCTCAGACTTCTTACTTTTTGGGAACTATTTAGACAAGAAAGCTCGGACAAGTTCGGGCCAGGAATGAATGGAGTTTGGAGGAAGATTCTGGAGCCATTTCCTTGCGTCCCCAGCTAGAGAGTACTTGAAGCATCTCAACCTTAGAGCATCATCAGAGACATTATTCTGCTTATGCATTACACACACACCCAAAAAGTTTCTAAGATGTTGTGTTGGATCATCATTGGTGGAATTCCTGAAAAACCCCTCCGCTTTGAGCATAAGGATTAAACCGTGTTCCACCTTAAAAGTTGCAGCGCCAATAGCAGGAGGTACAATCGCATTTGTATCCTCAATGTACTCCTCGATATCCGCAAAAGGATTTCCTTCCATTTCTGCCTCCACGTCTTCACCATATTCCGACATGTTTTCCTATCAACACCAAGCAAAACAAGCAAAGTGTGATAGAGTAGAATAAGACGTAAGTAAAGCACACACTAATTAGTAATTTTCAAAACCGTATTCCCCGACAACGGCGCCAAAATTTGATACGCTCAAATTACACTATTTATTAAAGTGTAATTTGAGCGTATCAGCTACCCTAGTGTCATCATATTACGGTTGAAAAGGATAAATAGGAATACTGACAAGCAGCTGAAAAATGCTAATGTAATAATCCATAAGGTTATTTGACTGTTCAATTCCAAGAGGCCAGTGAGAGGGTTTCATCTGGTAAGAGGAACATGAAAAGTTTGATTATACTTCATATTTTCTAGCACAGTCTTCATTTCAGGTCCCAGGTAGGCCCTTCTAAGTATCACCATAACACGGGGTTAAGCTCCCCATGGAGTTCTACAATTAACAGCCAGTATCAATGGAAACTCAAATATTCTTCCAAATTTTAGTGTCTTTGTGAAGACACAAAAACAAAACAGCTATATTGAGGTGGAACCAGAAGCAAAACTGAACAGCAGAGACAAAGGAGAAAAGAAAAGACATGGGAAGGCTAACTATGAGATATGAGAATATGGAAGTGAGAGCATTTGCGGTCCAATATAAAAGTGAGAGCACTTGCTGTCCAACATCATGCAATATTAAGTTTCTTCTTTCTGCTGGACTGGCGGTGCCTTACAGGAGGTTGAGCTGCATACAACTGTTGGCCTTCTAGCACAGCATATAACAATTCTCTGCTCTGCCTCAGTAGGTCTAGCATTTTTCTGGTACCTAAGCCTTAATCCTATAGGTTTGAGAAACGAGCAGCTGTAAGGGCTTAGATGGGTGGATAATTTCAAAAGGGTCAAGTACACCTATTTTTTGGCAGGTACGGAGCAGCTTTCTTTTCATTTTGGACAGGTTAAAGCAAGGCAAACTAGTAACACTATCTAGTACATGGAAGGTGCCAAGACCGAATAATTACTGAGTCTAACCAAGGCTCGTGCCGTCCAAATATTCAAGCAATGGATCGAAACATATAAGAATCATTTCTTTGCTCTAATGCAATTCTAATAGAACGAAACAAAAGGGTTGTGGGAGAAGCTGGAGAAAATCTCCCCCCCCCCCCCCCCCCCACGAAGAATACAAGGCAGGCAGAATTTAAAAGGCTTCAATATGAGAAAACATCCTATAACATGCATATATGACATTAATGCTCTTTCTCTCTTTTCTAGTTTGTTAATCATTAATCACTCACTACTCTTCTACAAATAGTCCAGAATGAAAGAGTCTATATTTACATAAAGCTATCTTTTGTTTAAAGCAAAACTAAATCTCAAAATTAACCTTCTGAACCATAGCTTATCTGTCTTCCCTTGACATATTATAGGTTAAACTTTGAGGATGTAGAGAAACTCCATCTTTGTCAAAAGGAAAAATTGAATGATTTTCTGAAGGATGGATAGATATTTGCTATAACAGTTTATGTAGCCACTTAATGCAGGATGAACACTATCATTACAGAAAAAACTCAATGAAACAAGGCTAGTGACATAGGTAGGTATCCTTCTTATCAAAAAAGTGACACAGGTAGGTATCATGTATGCCATACCGCAAATGGAGTTGCATAATGATTTAAGTAGAGTCAACATTTGCACCAGAAGTAAATTATTAATGCCGCAGGCTATGGCTCAATTAGGGACCACAAGATGGAAAAGATATTCACTCTTGAAGGCTTCACAATGAAAAGGGAAATTGACCACATATTGAAGTTCAAATTAAGGCAAATGCAATGAGTTCAGAAGCTGTATAGGGAGCTCTAAACTCAGACCTGAAGATTATCATTAAGAACTTTTGGATACAATCTGATGCTGAACGTACCCAATACACATCAAGGTGCAAGTGAAACGCTGAAAATTAGGAAAAAGAAAGGAAGTAGGCCTAGGATTTATCAGACATAGGAAACAAGCCAGTTGCATAAGAAAACGAGCCTCACCAGGTTCCCAAAGAATTGGATCCACCAACAGGGATGACATACGGCTTTCTTCCTTCATTTAACAGCTTTTCTTTCAATAATTTGGTAAGAACCTGAGATGTAACACACATTTGGATCAGTACTATTAAAGATAAGACCTATCAGCTTAAGGCTACTATGAGACAGACTTAGCTTCCGTACAACTGAAAATTGTACAAGGTCCAAATACTGGTTCCATTTGGAAAATCAAGAGCACATCCCGAAATTGGAGGACAATACTAGTTCTCAGATCACCAATTAATCAGCAACTTATTTCTATTTTTGTTTTATCACACAGATTACTGATTTCACGTGGCTTCATATTCTTGCATCGAATAGCACTAGTGGAAAGCACCTGAATAGTGAAAGAACTCCTCAAGGGCATCCATATATCAATGGAAGAAAAGTTCCGGCAAATAAATTTTTTCCTTTGGTGAGGGGCAGAGGAGGAGAGGAAAAGGAGACCAGAATCTTTGAAGGAAGAAGGAAGAGAGAAAACTCTTTGACGCTTCAAGTTGAAATTTAACTTTGTGAGTACCAGGTGTTGGTGGGAAAAAGAGGACACAAAATGAGTCAGTGATGCAAAATACCTCTGCACCTAGTGTCAGCTAGGCCTAAAGCCAATCAAGGGGAGTGCTTTAGTGAAGAAAGAGCACAAGAAAATCTTTTTAAAAATATAACGTAATGCAAGAAAATAACGACGAATACAAAAAAAAATTGTATGGATTAAGAAAGTATAGACCTCATTGCCAACTTTTGCATATTCTTCTTTTGAAACAAGATCGATGTGCGCTCCAACTAATCGCTCAACAAGGAGGTTCCCTATCAATCCAGGATCTTTATCCACAAGTAACTGTGACAAAGCTTAACAAGTTATTCACATAAACAAGAAGCGGTGACTTGCGGCAGATGTAGGAATCAAACAAAAGACCAAAAGAACAACTAAGGTATACCTTTGAAGTGCGTAAGATGAGATAACAGTCAAGGTTTAAGTACTTGGCAGCGACAGCAGTAGCACGACAGTGATTACTTTGTATGCCACCTATAGTTACTATGCAGTCAGCCCCCTGTGCCACAGCATCTCCCAACAAGAACTCTAGCTTCCTGACCTTGTTTCCACTCAACTGCATTCCTGATATATCATCACGCTGTAAATTCGAAGTTCTCTCATGTTAGAATAAATCTGGAATAGTGGCACAGTGAAAAAGGTAACCAGAGCACATGAGAGAAACAATAGCACAAAAGAAAAGCCATTCTCAGGCTCCCTATAGACCCATAACTCGTACTTTAGATACACTGTAAAATATTTTCGAGAGGAAACTTTACCACCTATCTTTTAAATGATCAATGTTCTAGTAGTACCTCTTAGTACTGACCCAACAACGAGCAATATCCATACAATCAAGCTGCAGTGTATACTTGACAGCACATAGGTTGATGTGATGTTCTCACGTCACTCAGCTTCTTAATTGATTGTGATATTTTCTTAGTATGGTGTATAGTCGTGTCCTTTAACTTTTTCCTTTTATTTTGTATCCCTCTTTTTACCATACAGGCACACATCATACACGCTAACATGTTAAAAGAGGACTCATGTCTAATGCCACTGCAAATAACTTCACAAAATATTTCAATTATTCAGATTATGCCATTCTTCTTTACTTGCACGAAAATACCACATTTATTGCTCTACTCCCTAGTTTACAGTAATGTTCAGTTCAACAAACACATAAAGTAGGCACACATCATACACGCAAACATGTTAAAAGAGGACTCATGTCTAATGCCACTGCAGATAACTTCACAAAATATTTCAGTTATTTAGATTATGCCATTCTTCATTACTTCCATGAAAATACCACATTTATTGCGCTACTCCCTAGTTTACAGTAATTTTCAGTTCAACAAACACATAAAGTAGGCGCGCATATATTAGAGATAAAATGTTTGGGTAATCACTCCAATAAAAAAAATGGAAAGAAATTTCTGTTATCAAATAAGTAATAGTTCTCAGACCTCATTCCTCTTTTTCAAATTTCCCTTTTACTTAAAAATAATTTTTTTCCCCGGTAAGGACCTAAAAAGTGAAATTTGGGGCACTCTATATCATACTGTAGCAATCTGCGGTGGATTAAACAGATTCTGTCGCAAAGGTTAGTATGAGGGACTACATCAGAAGAACTTGCTTCAAGAAGTACACAGCTAAACCAAAATTGCAAAAAGGTCTGCTATAATTGCAACTTTCTTCGAGTCCTGAGTTGGTCGAATCAGACAACAATATGCTTGCCTAGTAAGACATCAGAAAAACCTCAGAGTAAAATTTTCCTTTTATAACATTGTCTCGTTGATTCAACAGAAAAGGATCAAACATAATAGTTAATAGCTTAAACATTTCTTCCTATTTTTTAGTGCATAGAAAATACTTAGCCTGTTTGCGTTGGTCCATCCTTACTTTCCAGTGAGGTAGACTAAAATAGAGAAGAAGTGAAAAAAAATACCTTTAACCAAACCTCAGTGTCCTTGGGCAAATTAGGCAGGTTCCACTTGTGAATTGGAGTCGGAAACTACGCACAATCCCCCAATTTAGAAAGAAAAGAAAAAAACAGAATGATTAATCCTCTCCTACGCATAAACCAAACAAATAAAAACAGATTCTTATCTTACATGTCCAAGGGAAAAAGTGTGAGAGGGAAGGGGGCTAAGATGAGAGGCCCATTGAGGAGGCTCGTAAGGCTTCTTTGTGAGAAATTGAAAGGGCGATTGCAAAACCTGAGAACTGGAATCCTCCATAGATGATTTGGTAAGGGAACAGTGTCTGTTCAAGTTTAACGCCTTATTATTAAATTGCTGCGAGGGAAATGGGCATACTCTAGTGAAGCTGCTGCTCCATTGGCAACTCAACATTTCTTACCTTTTCCTTTATCTTTTGTTCATATAGTTCATATATATAGTTCATATAGTTGTGTTGAAATTGATCAACACAACTTTAAATTTTGAAATTGACTTATTACTACTATTTTACATGCTAGTTATGTAATAATTAACAAAATGAATAAATATTTTCCCATAAATAGTAGAGATTGTTTTGCGGTAATAATAATACCGAGAATGTTATACAATAATTACTTGGGATATTTTATCTTCAAATACTTTTATCTCTATATTACTGATAAGTTCATTTTTATTTCATATCATGTTTTACATTATTCACAGTACTTAATTCAAGTATTATTTAATACCACTAACTAAACATTGAATAAGTATTCAGGTATTGGACCTTCTTAATATGGTTGATAAAATATTATAGGAGTATAACTTATCCGATAGTATTTTTTGTGGTGGGTTATTTTTATTAATTCATCACCTAAAAGATCTTAAATCAAGATCCGAATTGGACCTAAATGAAAATGACATGAATAGTCTTTTTCAAAACCTAACATTAAGGATGTTAGGATTGATATGCGAGAGGAATTAAAAAAAAAAAACTCGTGATTGATGTGGAGTGAAAGATCTATCGCTTAATGGAGTCACCATCTGAGACTCATCGAAATTGTGTACTTAAAATTATGAAATATCTTAGAAGAATTCTCATAAGCACTATAGTTTAAAACCTATTTATCATACATAATTATAATTTGCCTAATTATTATTTATAGCTAATGTATCAAGCGCATACAACTAAACTCAGGTTTTGCTGTATCAATCCTTTGCTAGCAACTTATAATCAATTGTATTCGTTTGCTTATATAATTGTATTAATGAATACAGTTTTGATGAAAAGTTGTATTAATCTGCAGATAATAATTGTGTAAATGAATATAATTTTTGATGAAAAAATTATATCAACGGTATTCATTCATGCATAATAATTGTATCAATGAATACAGTTTGGATGGAAAAGCTATGTTTAACTGTATTGGTTCCCACAAAATGGATGTACGACCAATTACAACTGCGCTTTAGTGGCTGAATCAACGAAGACGACCCTTCAAATCTTCAACAAAAAGGGAAGGTAGGTCCAAAACAGAGAAACATAGAGAAAAAGAGAAAGGGTGAGGCAGTGGATTTCGAGCTATATGAAAATTCATCTTCATTATTATTTAGTGAATAGACGAGGAATCAAAGCCAAAATCAGAACTTCTCTTTGCGGCGAAATGGCGAACACGGAGGAGGCAGTGAATTTCGAGCCAGAGGAAGATGATCTAATGGAAAAAGATCTAAGGGGGGGAAAGAGCTGCCGATTCAAAGTTTATGGTAGAGGAAGTAGGTCTGCTAGGTTTTTTTAGGGAAGAAGATGAAGATTGCTGCTGCGCAACTTTTCCTTCCTTTAGCTACTAGGGTTTTTTTCCTAATCCCATATAGAGAGTATTTTCTATAAAGTTCAAAACATAGCTATGTATTATAATTATTTTAAAAGTATATTTATGTATGATAAATATAGTGTATAAGTCAGTTATTTATGATAAATACGTTGTAAATTATTCAATATGTTGAATACTAGCCATTAGGGGTCAACAGTTGAGGTTTGTGGGAAATTTCTGTTGTTGCGGCTCAGTTTTGTGCATTGGTTGACAGCACTGGTGGCTTAAATATTGGGGCCCATCTGGCTGTTTATTCTACACGTTGCTATCAATTTGCAACTTATTGAAGTTCTGATACACGTGTTTCTCTTTCCTATTAAAGCACTAACTATAACAAATTAAGTGGATCCCACGTGTATAATTAGACATTCAATGCTTTTCCATGACAACTGAATGCCCACTATTTTATGACACTAGCTATTTTTGATGAACTTTTAAAACCAATATCTTATTGCATTAATATATGGGAAAATATTATTGTGAAGGTGTAATGTTAAAGCGAATTGAATTACTTGTTATATTGTTATTGCTATTCGGTTTTTCTTACTGACAAATAGTGTCGGGTTTAATTTGAAGGATTGCATAATTTCATACGTTATCCAAATTAATTTATTTTTTGAGATGTCAACTTTTTGGTATCGAATTCTTGAATATTTAGTGTAGTCTAGGTTTGCTTATATATATTACATTACATTTTAATATTATAATATGATACATTAGTTATATTCTATGCGATTTAAATGAATAACAGAGTTTGGAGCAGGTCAGTTAATTAATTTACAAAATAGTACCAAAAAAAGGGGTATTGCTTCTGACAATAACAAATAAGGTGGAGTCGGATGCTTAATAGACAATTTCTAATATCTAATGTTTCAACTACTTAATATCTTATACAAATTTTAAAGTAAGTGAATGGTTCTAAGCAAATATTTTAGATTTTTGTATTTAGTTTTGTATAATCTCAAGGAAAATAGAGAATAAAGAAATAAATTGTAATATTTAACTAATAAATAATATATGAAAATGGTGAAAATACAAAATAGAGGATAAAGGCATTACTTTCAGCATAAAAATAAATACAAAATTCACACCACTTTCGTTTTTCAAGGGATTGAAATCGAGTTGTTTCAAAGCATCAAAACGGCCAGTTATTAAAGGAATTTCTTGTCGGCTCTCTGTAAAATACTCGTTTGGCCAAGGGCTTCCAAACGGTCCAATGCACTAGGCTCATCTCACTGAGGAAAAAGCCAAAATGTAGTTGTCTTGTTCGCCGCCTTGACGCATGATCAGAGGATACTCTAGGGAAATGGTCAACTCTGATGAAAGCAAAACGCCCGGGGTTTCCTTTCCTCTCCAAGCCAATCGATCGCCTTCTTAGTTAAATGCGGAACCCGCCCTTTAGCCAGCTATCTTTAGTCGCTTCTTTTTTTCGGTATACCTCTCTGCAAGCAGAGCGAATGAACATAAATCTTTCCGAATATCATGAATATCCTTCGCCCCTTATCTCCTCATCTTCCTATTTATAAGCCACAACTTACTTCGACGTTTTCTATTTTTCATAGAATCTCTGGAGCTTTCCTAGCCACTATACTTTTCTTTTTTTATCTTTTTTTTTCTGGAAATTGATTTCATTTGCTTCACCTATGAGAATTTCTACCAATTCTTCTTTTATTCATCAAAGTTCATCCTAAGACGTGCATTTTTGTGGCTATATCGTCTTGAAGACGGATGCGACAGGAAGAAGTGGCATTTGGAAGTGTTGCTCACTTAACATTTAGGTTTCGGCATAACAAACCCTCTCAGGTTCGACCACCGCAGGGTCCTTGTGTCAGTGGTTCGAATCCACTTTTAAGCAGGCGAAAGGTCCAAACGTAGCCGGGAGCGGGCCGCTGATGAGTGCCTTTTTAGCCTTTATTTAAAAGGCTGTCATGTGGAGCTAACATGGCTGGCTACATACAAGTAGGGCAAAGAGATGTTAACCTTTAGCCATTAGTAAGCACTCCCCTAATTTTGACCTAATGAGCTTTCTTTATGTTGAGTTAATTAACCCGGCAGGTTCGCCCAGATGTGCTGATCAAGCTGCTGATCACTCTGGTCACCCGGATCTTACTGACTCTATACGCGCTAAAAAAAATACCAACTTGGAAACGCCATACATAATATATGAGAGTGAAAGACAAGGGCAAGCGATAGAAAGGAGAGTCCCTCGTGCGAACTACAACTACTAGAAAATGGTGAGACCATCAGTAAAAGAAGGACCAATAAGGAGCATTCCAGCCTTCCTTCTCCTTTCAGGGAGTAGACCGAGTAGGGAGTCGAATCTATCTCTTCGAAAGGGACGAACTCCAAAACTTTAGCACAAACTGCTCTCACAGACACGCATGATAAGAGGGTGTGGGGACAACCAGGCCACCACTTTTACAGTGAGCCGTATAACGGACAACTATCTCCTGCGATTCAGAGAGGACTTAGTTGTTAGTTAGTACTTAGTATTGATTCATGCAAAGATGCTCCTTTGAAGCTGGAGTAAGGAATTGTCCACCTCATCACTTCGAAGAGCAGTGGCTCTGTTGTTTGAAAGAGTTGCAAATAGGCACACATTTATAAATGTATAGAAGTTATATAAAATGCAATAAGTTGGGTTCCTTATCTCAAGATCTTGCAATATATTTGATCCATGTACCAAATGACTGATCTTGATATTTTATAAATAAGTTTTTCTTAATGAGAACAATTGTACATGAATAATTGTATTTTTTACGATACATGGATATACGACAGTATCAAATCAGAACTTATTCTAAAAATCTCAATTAAAGCACTAGTTCATAATAAAAGATACTACCGAGTTGATGATATACAATTATGAATTTATAAAATCTAATGGTGACTTATTGTGGTTTCTCTAATAAGGCTTATATTCATGGGACATTTGTTTATCTCAAATAAAAACAGATTAAAAAAGAGATGTCATGTATTGAGTAAACTAAATATCCAAGTTGGAGAAAAGGGTGGCTAAAAGAAGATCCTTTATTTACCATACTATGACTATCATATTTATTAATTATGTCGAGTGAAGAAAAGAAATTTTCAACACATGGTGAAATTTTAACTTCTAACGAATAATAAAGAGTAACACAAGAGATATTACTGATCTCTATTTGATTTTTTTTTTTTTTTTTTTT
>MCJB01002622.1:0-11766 GCA_002018475.1 Nicotiana obtusifolia | reverse complement strand
CAACCCCTCATTTCATCATCTCTAAACGCCCAACTAGAAACCCTAATCGAGCCGCCCCAAGTTCCATAGATGAACATTGCGGCTCACCACCCAATCCGTCCCCAAATCCGCTCAAAATTACACCCTAGGACCACCATCGTCCCCTCACCCCAAATCCCTACTCCGTTTTCGTCAAAACCCCCTAGAATCTTTTTAATTTCAGATCGAAAATAAACCCTAAAAGTTTCAAAAGTTCTGAACCTAAGTTTTTCGAGTCGATTGAAGTCAAGGTCGACTTTATCCGTGTGTTCTCAACGAGAACACACGATTAAAGTCAAGCTTGGCTAAAAAATCAAGGTTTTGAAGATTTTCAAGCCCACTGTTAATCCATGCAGTCCAAGGTACTTCCTCATTTTTTCTCTTTCATTTTTGTTTTATTTTGTTTTTATTGTTCTCATCTTCTACCCCTTTTTTTAGTTTTCTAGTTTTAATTTTTAATTTTGTCAAAGAGTCCGTGTCTGCATATTAAGCTTAGGGTTTTATCGTCTGTTCTTCTCTAGTATTTTGTTGTTTTACTTCCCGTTGGGCCTAAATCAATCGAGTCGTCAAGACTCTGTAAAAGGGAACGAGTAAAAATGTGTCTGAATCGGGTTTTAAAAAATCAAAAAGCCCTAGAAGAAAAGGGGTTGAATTGGATTCAGTAGTGTTTGGAATTGGGTCGACTCGACCGGTTAGGTTTAGAGAGTAAAATCAGTGTCGTAAAGGGGTAATTTAGGTAATAGTCAGTAGAGAATCTGTCAGTAACTGACTATGAAGCTCTAAGGACTAAAATAAAAATCTGTTATCAAATGGAAGGGTAGCTAAGCTAAACTGAAATTTGGAAAAGGATTAAAATGTAAAAAAGGTTGAATGTCAGTAACCAACAAACATATTGCCTATAAAGGCATGTGCATTTTGGCATTAGAAAAAGGAGAGAGAGAGAAGGGAACACACAGATTTTAATAGAGAGATTTTGAGAGTGGAAAGGAGATCTAGCAGATTTCGAGTGAATTTTAGAGTGAGGAAGATATAGAAGATTCAGAATTCTCAATTAAAAATCTTCTTTGAAGAATTCTGGAAAGCTAAAGATAATTAGGAACTGGTTTTGATTTTTTTTTTTTTTTTTCTGATTCATTGGGTTCATTTGTCAATGAAAAATCTCTAAAAATATCTTCTGGTTTCGATGTCGATTCTGTTACTGTTCGATTGCTGCTGTTATAATGCTGATTGCTGCTCCTTTACTTCCTTCCCCTTTCAATATTTAGGTACACATCTCGAGTCTCATTGTTTGTGAAGTCGATTAGAAGAATGAAATGGAAGAAGAAAGTTTAAAGTTTAGCATGAATTATTTATTTTGTCTTTTTTTTTCTTTGGGTAATTTACTGTGTTCTATTTGTTTAGTTGAAGGCTGGATTGAATAGATGAACTGCTATTGTATATGATTCAGCATTGTTGTGGAACTTAGAGAGTAACTTGTTTGGTTGAGTGAATAGTGTAGTATGGATTGTATTGGACTGTATGTCACCTGGACTGTTACAACATATATAGCATTTGTTTTGATCAAATGATTAAGTTTACTTAGTCTGATTTCATGTTAGTTTCACACTTCTTAAGCAAATACTATTAATTGTTCTAGTGAAATATGGGTCAAATGATGTTTGTGTTCATTTAGAAAGCTTAATAGCTTAGAAGATACATGTTGTTAATGTTTAACTGCAGACAGTTCGTATATAAGTTTATGAATCCAAACTGTATTGGGTAGGTTAAAGAGTGTCTAATTGAAGTTTGAATTCCAACATTGTCTGTTGAAACTAGTGAAAGTTGGATGTAATCTTGAAAGCTGATTATTCATGTAAATGTTGAGAGCATGTCAGTCTACAGGCCAATGTTTTGTTTGTCTCTGATATTCCTTCGTGGTATTCCTGGGAATCGAACCCAGGTTTAGTGCTTTGGATGTTTGACGCCCTGAAATTTGGGCTCACAATTGAGCCTGAATGGGAGCAGGTATTGTTTGGCCTTTTAGGCCTGCTCTCTAAAATCAATACCCACTCAAACTACGGCTGCTAAATTTCATTTGGGCTGGCCCAATGCATAAAAACCACAAACAGTCTCAGTAGTCATATAGACATGGCTCTAACAACCTTAGGTTCAAGAAATTCTTTTGATTAATAGAGGTGAGCCAGTTAAACACAAATTTAGAAGCAACTAATTCTTAAATGCCTTAAACTTTCATAGTTTGCTTTTAGGCGCGGTTAATAAACCATTGTGACTATGGGTACGGTTCCCGTGACATAGTAACAATGCCAATTTCGGGGGTGTCTTTCAGGTAACCCGATTTTAACAACTTCAAATAATAGAAGCTTTTGAAATAATTCGAGGTGCGCCGTGCCGGATAAAACCTCAAAATGCATGGCCCTCATTTAATCAATATTAAAATCTTTAGAAAATCGAGGCGCGCTATTCAGCAAACTTCCATGGCCCTTAAAAAGTTAAAATCGCATAGTTGCTTTAGACGCGTTATTTTAATAATTCACTTTCCTAAATTCGGGTGCGCATTTATGCGACCCAAATCCAAATTTCAACGTTAAATAAAATACGTTACGGATTATGGGTGCATTTATGTGACGTGGTCCGTGACACATTTTAAGTGACGTTGCAATAATTAAATAAAAGCGGTTAAAGATAAAATATACCATAGGCTAGAAACATGTATTAAAATCAGATAATAAGCCGATTATAATAGTTGAGCGACCGTGCTAGAACCACGGAATCCGAGGGTGCCTAACACCTTCCCTCGGGTTAACAAAATTCCTTACTCAAAATTTCTGGTTCGCAGACTTCACAAGGAAAGTCAAAATTTTCCTCGATTTGGGATTAAAAATAAACCGGTGACTTGGGACACCGATCAAAATATTCCAAGTGGCGACTCTAAGAATTAAATAAATAATCCCATTTCGAATAATGTCACTTTAATTGGAAAAGCTCCTTTATATACTCCTCGGGGGTGTAAAAAAGGAGGTGTGACAGCTCGATTTGCAAAACACCATCGCATCTCCTTAAGGCCAAGGGTTAATAAGCGAGTTGAGTCAGCTTTTGAGTTAGTCCATTCTGATGTTTGGGGACCATGTCCGGATGTTTCTAAAACTGGGCATAANAGCAACGATCACCTACGGCCCTCTTAATAGTTAAATATAGATAATTAAGTCTTGAACGCCTTAAACTTTCGTAGCTTGCTTTTAGGCACGATTAACAAACATTGTGACTATGGGTACGGTTCCCGTGACATAGTAACAATGCCAATTTCGAGGGTGCCTTTTAGGTAACTCGATTTTAATAACTTCAAATAAGAAAAGTTTTCAAATAATTTGAGGTGCGCCGCGCCAAATAAAATTTCAAAATGCATGGCCCTTATTAATCAATATTAAAATACTTAAAAAATCGAGGTGTGCTATTCAGTGAATTTCATGGCCCTCGAAAAGTTAAAAAGGCGTAGTTGCTTTAGGCGCGTTAATTTAATAATTCACTTTCCTAAATTCGGGTGCGCATTTATGCGACCCAAATCCAAATCTCAATGTTAAATTAAAATGTGTTACAGACTATGGGTGCATTTATGTGACGTGGTTCGTGATATATTTTAACTAATGTCGCAATTCTCTAATAATTATACAAAAGCGGTTAAAAGTAAAATATACCATAGGCTAAAAACATGTCTTAAAATCAGATAATAAGCCGATTATAATAGTTGAGCGACCGTGCTAGAACCACGAAATCCGAGGGTGCCTAACACCTTCCCTCGGGTTAACAAAATTCCTTACTCAAAATTTCTGGTTCGCAGACTTCACAAGGAAAGTCAAAATTTTCCTCGATTTGGGATTAAAAATAAACCGGTGACTTGGGACACCGATCAAAATATTCCAAGTGGCGACTCTAAGAATTAAATAAATAATCCCATTTCGAATAATGTCACTTTAATTGGAAAAGCTCCTTTATATACTCCTCGGGGGTGTAAAAAAGGAGGTGTGACAGCTCGATTTGCAAAACACCATCGCATCTCCTTAAGGCCAAGGGTTAATAAGCGAGTTGAGTCAGCTTTTGAGTTAGTCCATTCTGATGTTTGGGGACCATGTCCGGATGTTTCTAAAACTGGGCATAAGTATTTTGTCACTTTTGTAGATGATTTTTCTCGAATGACTTGGATTTGCTTTATGAAGAGCCGCTCTGAAGTGTGTACTCACTTTTCTGCCTTTTGTGCTGAAGTCAAAAATCAATTCAATACTTCGGTACGTACTCTAAGGAGTGATAACGATAAAGAATACATGTCAGAGTTATTTCAGTCCAACATGAGACAACATGGTATGTTACATCAGTCTTCATGTGTTGATACACCCTCTCAAATGGAGTTGCTGAGAGGAAGAATAGGCATCTACTTGAGACAGCTCGAGCACTTTTGTTCCAAATGAAGGTTTAGCTAATGCGATTTCTACGGCTTATTTTCTGATCAATCGGATGCCATCTACTTTGCTCGGTGATAATGTGCCTTATAGTGTTCTTTTTCCGAACAAGTCATTATTTCCGATGGAACCTAAGGTGTTTAGAAGCACATGTTATGTTCGAGATGTTTCACCATCTCTTACCAAGTTGGATCCCAAGGTATTGAAGTGTGTTTTCCTGGGCTATTCTCGCCTTCAGAAGGGGTATCAGTGTTATTCTACTGAGCTTGACAAATATTTAGTGTCAACTGATGTGATATTTTCAAAGACTACACCATTCTTCTGTGCACATCTCGTTTCTACAAGCCAGGGGGAGGAAGATGAGTGGCTAGTATATCAGGTTACCCGTACTTTGAAAAACAATCAGAAGATACTCTTCCATTTCTCAGTTCTTTTGTTGAGCACCAATCGACTATTGTGCCTTCAGTACCTGCTCCAACTGTGTTAGCAAGACCTCAATTGTTCACGTTTTATTCGCGGAGGCAAGAGACAAATAATACATGTCCCGCACCAGTTCCTTCATCATCTGATCCTCCTTTGCCTGATCCTCCAGATAACCTTGACTTTCCTATTGCTCTTCGCAAGGTACACGTACTTGCAAATCGACATATTCTGTTTCTTATGACCATTTATCCTCTACGTTTAGATCTATGATTGCTTCTGTAGACTCCATCTCCGTACCCAAAACATTGAAGAAGGCTTTGAATCATCTCGGATGGTCTGATGCAACGCTTGAGGAAATACATGCTTTAGAGGATAACCACATATAGGATCTGGTAGATTTACCAATGGGAAAGAAACCAACGGGATGCAAGTGGGTCTTTACAGTTAAAGTTAATCCAAATGGTTCAGTGGCAAGACTTAAGGCCAGACTTATGGCTAAAGGGTATGCTTAAACTGATGGGGTGGATTATTCTGACACCTTCTCCCCGGTTGCCAAACTCACTTCTGTCTGCTTATTTATTTCTCTAGCTGCTTCCGAGAATTGGCCTTTACATCAGTTGGATATCAAAAATGCGTTCCTTCATGGTGATCTTCAAGAGGAAGCGTATATGGAGCAACCACCCGGTTTTATTGCTCAAGGGGAGTACGGGAAAGTCTGTCATTTGAAGAAGTCCTTGTATGGCTTGAAGTAGAGTCCACGAGCTTGGTTTGGCAAGTTCAGTGAGGTAGTTCAGGAGTTTGGGCTGAAAATGCGTAAGTGCGATCACTCAATCTTCTATCAGAAATCAGTAGCTGGCACTATTCTCCTTGTTGTATATGTTGATGATATTGTTATCACAGGAAGTGACTATGCCGAGATTTCTTCCCTCTAAATCTTTTCTGCATACTAGGCTTCATACAAAGAACTTGGGCCAGTTGAAATACTTTTTGGGAGTAAAAGTAAATAGAAGCAAGAAGGGAATTCTTTTGTCTCATACAAAGTACGTTCTTGACTTGCTTGCAGAAACTGAAAAGTTGGAAGTAAACCTTGCAGTACTCCAACGGTTCCTAATTTGCATCTTATGAAAGATGATGGTGATCCTTTTGACGATCTAGAGAGATACAAGAGGTTAGTTGGGAACCTCACTGTGACTCGCCAAGATATTGCTTTTGCGGTATGTGTTGTTAGCCAGTTCATGTCTGCACCAACGGTCAAACATTGGACAACTTTGGAACAAATTCTGTGTTACTTAAAAGGAGCTCCTGGACTTGACATATTATATAGCAATCTCAATCATACTCGTATTGAGTGTTTTGCAGATACTGACTGGGCTGGATCCAAAATTGATAAAAGATCTAACTACAGGTTATTGTGTCTTTGTTGGAGAAAACCTGGTATCATGGAGGAGTAAGCGAAGTGTTGTATCTCAATCCAGTGCAGAATCTGAGTATAGAGCTATGTCACAGTCTACGTGTGAGATTATGTGGATATATCATCTTTGACTGAAATTGGGTTGGAGCATCCAATACCAGCAAAACTCTGGTGTGACAATCAAGTTGCCCTCCATATTGCGTCAAACCGGTGTATCATGAAAGAACTAAGCATATTGAGGCTGACTGCCATTTTATTCGTGAGAAGATTCGGGACAACGTGATCTCTATTGGCTACGTGAAGACAGGAGAGCAACCAGTTGATTTGCTCACAAAGGTGTTCAATGGAATTCGAGTTGATTATCTTTATAACAAGTTGGGCATGATCAATATCTATGCTCCAGCTTGAGGGGGAGTGTTAGATAATGAATGTAGACATAATCTTATGCAATATACATAGCTAGCATAATTACAGGGATTCACAACAGATTTATAGGATTTTCTCTTTAATTATTTCCATAGTTAGGGGTCTAAGTACTTGTATATATACTTGTTACTTCTTGAATATAATATATGAGAGATTGCTCTATTGTCTCTGTACTTTACAATTCCAAAAGAAACTTGGGTTTTATAGTGAATAGTTATTATATAGTAATGCTGTTATAGAAAGGTCTGACTGTATAAGACATAAAATAGAAAAAGGTTAAATTAAGTTTTTTTAATGTAACATATAAGTTTCATGTTTAAACAAAAAGAAAATAAGGGCATAACTTCGTGAAAAGGAGCAGCATTCTTACAATGTTGTTTTCTCCAAATGATCCACTGCTTGGCTCACTGCACGAACAATTACTTTCTTTACCTGAAGGCCCACAGGCAAATTTACATAATGTTTAAACATGCACATACTGTTTGCAGTGAGAAAAAGAACATGTCATATGATACTAAATAGAAAAGGTCCAAATTTGTCTTTGTACTATCCGAAGTTGCTCCATGTTGTCCTCCATTACACTTTTGATCCATTCATACCATTGCTATTAGCAAATGGTCACGTACTTTCCTTTGCGCCACTAAAGAGGTCCAACTTAAAAATTGGACTCCATGTATCCAAATTCTTCGAGAAAAAAGGTCCAAATTTACCCTTAACTTTTGACTATCGTTTAAGTTACCCTCGGGTTAGAAATCCTTTGGGGTCGAGGGCAAAACAAGATTTTTTCCTAATGGCAGGGCTAATATTAGACCAAAAGTTTAACTGATGGTAAAGTAGCTCCATTACGTAGTACAGGCTTTATTTGACCATTTCCTAAATAAAATATGTACCCAGTTCTCAAATGGATATCGTTTAACACCAATGTAGGCAGACTGTAAAGCTTGCAACATGTAATGAGGACATACAAACTTAAACATCTAATTTCATATTAAAGGAATTAATAAGGAGTTCATTTTCAAAAAACAAGTGTAATTAGTAAGGAGTTTGGGAAAGGATCTAAGATCAAGGACTCCAATGCGAAAGGCTGAACAGAGGGTGGAACTGCTTAAACACATTGGTTACAACATCACCAAAACAGTCGTGTCATAATGCATGGTGAGAAGATAAAAGGGAGGATGCTGGGAAAATAGTTAGAGAGCTTTTCCATGCCAAAACAGAATAAAATATCATAAATAAATAAATGAATCAAAACAAGTCTAGGAAAAGGTGATCGACGAAACAAGAACATGTGACATTTGCACAAGACAACTATATTCCAGACATTAGACTTTTACCTTTCCATAAAATTTTCTACTTTAGGTGCTTATGGTTAGAAAGTTTCATCACGAATGGGATGAGCAACCTGCAATTGAACAATAAGAATAAGACAGGCATCTAAATTCAAACTGAGATATGGTAGAACAAATTCATTTATCTCTTCATAAAGGGAGGACAGGAAAAACTATAGCACGACTCACTATACAAGGATTTTTCGACAAGCATTCTAAGCAGAACACACAGCAAAAAAACAGTGTATGGCAAGGACCCTCAACCTATTCTCACTACCTCCAGGAGAATGTTTAAGACTTAAGACACATCGAGGACAAGGATTTTAACATGTTCTCCACTCCACCAACAAAGCTTTCTGAGAAAAAAGAAGGGGTTGGATGAGCAATTGTAACTTTAGAGATCTCCCACCAAGTTCCCCTTTAAAGCTATGTCAAGGTCTTATGTGTTCAATGTAGAAGTGAAGTTCTTCAAGGTGATAATGCCACTTACAAAAAAAATCTTTTCGGATTAATCAATTAGGACATTAGGTCAAATATATAGGAGTTTGATGCAATATCAAATTTCAATTGAAACTTCGCTAGCTAAGAGATGTATTTCCTGAACCATAAAATATAAGGAACCAACAACATAGCTAACATATATCGACAGAATCGAAGACCTATAACGTAAAATAAATGTTTTCACACTAAACTTCAAAGTGATTATAATGACAATTACCAATATCTTAACATCACACGGTTAGTCTACAACAAATACAATGACAATCACCTGAACCAAAATATCAGGCCATTACTCCATAGTAATTATGGTGACCATCACCACATAGCAAAATGTCCGACCATCAGTCAATAGCTATCCATAATAACAAATGATTGCTCGTTAAACCCGAATTTTAAATTGGCAATTCCACATAATAAAGAAGCTAAACATAAAGGTCAAAATATCGTGAGCTATTGGTAGAGAGAATCTTTAGCGATGAGCAACAAGGTAGAGTTTCTTAACTTTAACTGCTTATTGATTTAAGTAAAAGATGATCATCATAAACAGACTCAAAATATAACTCAGCCTATGGAGATTCAAGCCAAGAGAGAGGAACAACAAATGACAATGTGCACTTATAGTCAGGGGGAGGCAGCACATGGATAAAGATAAATTATATTGGGAACTTCAAAACGACAAGTAAATGAAAGTTGCTCACTTATCTTTAACTGCGGCAACGGTGAGCCATATATGTGCCGAAATTCCCTAAAGTGCTTCCTGAGATATTCCTCCAGTTCAGGAATATCTTTCCTCCTAAAGACATCCCATAGAGCACCACCATCTGCATCTTCTCTATTTTGAAATTGGTCTGCCTCTCCATTTGTTTCACAATCTGCTTCTAGACCTTGCTGGCTATACTTCTTTTTCTCAGATTTATTACTTTTCTCCACTTCCAAACCATCACAGTTCTGCTTCTCCTGAGAAACGCTCAGCTCATTCAAGACAGTTTTTCCATTTACACTAGGGACCCAATTCTTAATCCTCCCATGAGTCCTGTAAGCATCAGTTGCAAATTCCTTCTGATCCTGCGCTTTATGCTTCTGTTTCAGGTTCTTTATGGCCGAGAGTTGATCAGCTCTTAGGATGGCAGCTTGAGCGTGCATCAACAAAAACACCTAAAAGATAATTTCAAGAAAACATTTGACCTCGAGCAGGAACATGGATAGCCTTATCGTATGTTTCTCAATGTCACTTATCAAAATGCCCCAAAAATGTTTGTGTGCATGTTAATATTTCAGAAACCTCCAGATTTCTACAGTACCAGCAGCATGTCACCAGGAGCCAGACATACCGTATCAGACACATAATAGTGCAGCTTGGTGACTGAGTCTCCGCGTCCAAGCTCCTTAGGAAAACCATAAGCAATGTATGCCTTAGGCCCCAAATCTGGCTTACAATTATCAGGAAGTTTTAGAGCAAGATTGAGATAGCCATGTTGAGGATGTGTATGCTCCTTAAAAGGTAAACAGCTACAAAATTATGCACCATGACACGGCAGCCGCTCATCAAATTGACCTGGTGGTGGCCAGTCAGTCAACTTTAAGAGTTGACGCCACCCACAACTGTCAAAGCGACCCTCCATGTATTCTTTGAAAAACTGGTGAATATTTATCTCCAGCTGCATGGTGTCCAGGATCAAGAAATTTAAGATAACATGGAGAATATAATTTACCAGAATCTAGGTCTCAATTATTTCCACCTATCACAAACCATATTTACACAAACTCAAATAGTCAAATTCTTAACGTATGACTTAGAATTTGTAAATGAGACACTGCACTTGAGCTAAAACAGACTTCAAAAAGCAATATGTCAAGAAACAGGAGTTAACTACTGTGCAAAGTAAATTAGATGATTTGTAACTTGTAAGAGTGGTGATGATTTATATCATTAATTTTTTTTAAATGGTGGTGCAGTGCCGACGCGCGCACCTCGACTATTTCACTGAGTACCAACTACCTCCCATCAGCACAGATACCGAGTGACTTTGTCCACCAAGGCTTATGTTAGTTTTGTAGATATGTATATAATATATATATATTAGTCTTGTCCCACATCGGTAGTAGAGTAGTATATGCTTTGTAAAATATAGTTATAAATAAGGGCTTCTTGTATTGAATAAGAATATCAATAATATATTCTCTTTTTCCCGTGCTTTCTCACATGGTATCAGAGCAATAGTGAGAGTCTTATCGCTGTGCATAAATTCCAGCGACTCCGGGAAGAGAATCAGTCACCGGAATTCTTTTTCCGGCGACCTATTTGAGGGTTATTTGCGTCTGCCTAGTTTCTGTCACTGGTGTGCAAAATCCAACACCACCACAGGGGTCGTCAGTGTCCGGCGACCAAACCCCAGTGAAGACCTCCGGCAGACGCTGTCTCACGCGCTCCCACGCGCCACCAGAAGGTCTGCGCGTGACGTCACGCGCCCCCACGCGCCGGCGCGTGAGGCTGTTTCCGGCCAGTTTTTGAAGAAGCTCCTTCAGGGCAGTGGGGTCGCCTGGTAATTCCGACCCTACCCCTGCTGTTTTCGTTTTATTTCAACCACGTTGAGTTTTCTCCGGTAGCTACAGTGCTTTCCGGCAGCTACAGTACCCATCCAGCAGCTACAGTGATATTCCAGTAGCTCCAGTGGTCCTTTTTACTCGGATTTCAGTGTGTTCAACTTGTTTCCTCTCTTATTTGCAACAATGTGTCTCGGATATGATATTTTTGGGCCTAAAAGCATGAGTTTTGGAAGCAGTAGTGGTACTATGATTACCTCGGAGCCCTTAATGGGAAGTTCAAATTATTTAGCTTGGGCTTCATCTGTCGAGTTGTGGTGTAAAGGTCAAGGTGTTCATGATCATCTAATCAAACAATCCGGCGTAGGAGATGAAAAGGCAATAGCACTTTGGGCAAAGGTTGATGCTCAGTTATGTAGCATCTTGTGGCGATCTATTAATTCCAAGTTGATGCCCTTATTTCGTCCATTCCAGACATGTTATTTGGTTTGGGAAAAGGCTCGTGCCTTATACACTAATGACATATCTTGCTTCTATGATGTGATATCGCGGATGACAAATTTGAAGAAGCAGGAATTAGATATGTCTACTTACTTGGGTCAAGTACAGGCAGTCATGGAAGAATTTGAGAATTTGATGCCAGTCTCTGCTAGTGTCGAGAAAC
>MCJB01002621.1:0-11642 GCA_002018475.1 Nicotiana obtusifolia | reverse complement strand
ACCCATCCTAGAGTCGAACTCTGCTCCCAAATACCCTTAATCACTAACTACATGTTTTCCTTGCGGGTTTAAGTGCCAATGAGGCCCTTCCTCTTAATGAAATAACACAAGAGAATACAAATTATTATTATTGATATATACGAAACCACATATCAAGGAGACTTAAAGGGGGAGGGGCTGAGTTCAGAATACTCATAGATAAAAAGAGGTCTCATAATCACACCATTGTAGGAATGAATCATTAAAGCATAACATATAACACTACTTAGCACCTTAAAGACATTAAAGCAGATTAAAACCAATAGTCTGGCCAGCTATTGCCACATAAAGGTTATAAAAGTCATGGGATTAAACTCTTATCATGATTACATTTTCACAGGTTCAAATATGGGACTCCTGAAGTCACAATAGGATCATGCTTCTCACAGTATTAGCAAGTCAATGTGTTCAGATAATGTCAACAAAGGAGCTTCATAAGGTTTGAGAGTCAAGTTCAACTTCAGGTTAACAGTAAAGAAGAGGACTAAGCATCACCCAAAGAAGAACATAGTGTTACCGAGTTAAGCACGGAGACTAGCAACATTCAGTCAATTGTTCATAGGCAAGGTAAAGGAGATAGTGATCTCATATAGGGAAAAGAACTTTACACATTACAAAACCAAGTTGATCATGCAAATGAAGTAAGGAAATGGAAAAAGTGTATCAAAACCAAGTTAATTCAAACACAAGTCTAGTTTAGCATGTAAGTATGAGGTGACTATGTTTCAATTCTTATAACTATCAATTGACTATAACAGCATGTCTAAATCCTACTTTCATGAAATATAAGCTAATGATAGATCTATGCATACTTAATAGAATTTCAGCAGGGGCTCAATGAGATGAAGGACATGGATGTATTGCACATATGTGTGAAGATCTCAACAGACTATGGAATAAAAAAACTCAATTGTACAGCAGTTATTAGTTGATTTTATCCAAACAAATCATGACTTACAATGAGAAGAGAAAAATAGTTTAACCTTACAGAATATACGTGAAGCAAAGAATCTTGAGAAGAAAATAACTTGATGCAAATGAGATAGTTTCCTATGCATACAATAGTTGAGCATGACCATGAAAACACTGTAGTGATAGCTCAGATATCACCCTCAGAGTTAACAGGTAAAGATATAGAGAGGAAAGGAAACTAAACACTTAGACTCTTTCAACTAAGTTAAGTGACATGGACATATTTTATATTAATTATGATTACCAAGTAATGAACCTAATCATAAAAAATAGGATGCATGGAATAATATGCAGAAATGAATATTATAACAGTATCATTGGTGAAAGGAAAAATATGAACATGATTGATTTAACAATGATAATAGTCAAACAGAGTAGAGACCATAGTGGTAACTCAGAAAACGGATTAACAAAAACACAGGCAGACACGAAGATATTTAAACATTGTAAGTTCAAACTTAAGGTTAAGAAATAGGGGAACAAAAGTCATGAACAAGTTCAGGTTTCATTTTAGCAATAACTATCAAGTAGTAAACATATTCAAAAACTCATAAAAATTACAGAAGTACAATAAACAGAGTTGAGTCTACTATAAGTCACTGAGAACTACGACGTTTTTATTGGACATGGACATGTAAGAATTCGGAGATGGAGACTGTAGGAAAACTCAAAACAAAGATCAATAATTACCATTCATGACTTAATCTATTATCACTTAAGGAATCATAGCAGAAAAGGCTAATCATAAAAGATTGTTACACTAGCAAAACATAACTATCAAACATGTCAAACACATACAGCATAATTATAATCTACAAATCTTAACATCGACATATCTAAATCATTCAGAGAGATGAACAAAAGAAAAAGGGAGAGAAAGGTGCTGACCTTCTTAAGGGTAACAGACCAAACGAATCCCTTTGTTGCTCAATGATCCCAGGAACCTTTAAGCTTGAACTAGCAAAGAACTCGACAAAAGAGAGAAAGACAGTAAGAAAAGCTAAGACCAAAAACCCTAACGTGCTTAGTGTTTTTCTGCTTAGTGTGTTCAATGTCAGGTTTTCTTGGTCTATATTTGTGTTAGGTGAGAGCATTGAAGCCTCCTTTTATAGTGGCATTCAATGCCTCTAGAATTTTAGTATTCAAACCAGGATAGTGGAGAGTAACGATGTGTTGATGATGTGAGCATAGTCGGGTAAAATCAAAGAGAATAGAGGGAAAATCGGTGTTTCAATTTACCTGAGTGGAGAGATATGAGAGGCTTAACGTTGAGGCACAAGAAACCAGCGGTCAGAACCCTAATACCCATAGGTCATTGCATCTGACCTCTGGGTGTCGAATATTGATCATGTAGCCAACTAACATGTCCTGCTTGCTTTGATTTGAAAGAACGAACGAAGAGATCAAGCGAATTTGAAGTTTCACATTTTGGGTCTGATTTCTTCAATTAGGATTTTGAAATCGAAAGGCAAAAATGGAAAGAACGGTGGGACCAACAGTGTAGGAACAAGAAGAACAACCATGCATGCCATGGATTTGAAAGGTCAGTAGCAATTTGAAGTTTCACCTCTGAGGTTAGGGTTTCAGAATTTAGTTGGTTCTAATTTGTGATTGAAAAAGGAAATGTCAAGTGAGAATCGCAGATAAGGAAGACAGGATGATTGATTTCTTGATAGGTTTGTGGCCTTGCACCAATTTGTGCAAGGCTCATGTGATTGATGGGTCTGCAAGCTCGAGTGAGAAGAGAGAAGAAGAGGAAAGGGAAAGGTGAGGTGGCTGAGTGATGTGAAAATGAATTAGAGTTTGGGGGAATAGGGGTTCGTCTCTAGGTTAATGTTGAGAGATAAAATACGGGTCGTTTGGTGGTCAACGACTCTAGAAGTTCGGGCATTTAGGATTTTATAGAGAGAATTTTAAGGGCCATTGGATTAAAAGGTTTGAACGGTGGAGGTGGGGTCTTTGGACGACTTTTTTTTAAAAAAAAATAAGAGATTAAATGGGAGCCGTTGATCAGATGGATCGACGGTTCAGATGTGCGTGTGTTTGTTTTGTGAGTGGTAAAGGTGGTGACATGGCAAACACTGATTAGTGCGAATAGAGTTACTTGGATTGCCAAGCTAGAAGAGAGGGGTGGACTTGGGCAAGGTATTTTCGGATTGGGCTGTACATTTGGGCTAAAAAAATTTAATAAATAGCCATTTTGTACTTGGTTGAGAATTGCAACGGTAGCCTTTTGTCTTTAACGCTTTTAAAATCAATTTAAATAAACTCAACAATTTCTATAAAATATGGTGAAATTATAATTACCATATATTACTAATTATTTTAATTAATTATCTATAAATGACACATATTTTAAATTATAGCACTAATTTCAAAATATTAATATAGCAACCTAATTCATTAGAAATTGAGGGGTAATTTTGCCAACTTATAAAATCTATGTAATGTATATACAAAAGTTATTTGATAATAGTAAATACATTTGTAGTTACACAATATTAGTACTATGTGATTAATTTTGAAACTAATACTTAATTGATTTATAAAAATAGATATTCATTATTAGAAAAATACTTTTAAATTTAAAAGAGAGGGTCAAAATTGGCCGTCAACACCAATATCTTGGTATTCTTGGTGGCCCATTCTCGAGTACCTAATGTATCAACAAGTCTGAATCTCCGGTTACTAATATTACATGGATGTTCATGTCAACAACCAATCTAAGTCCCAGAACGTAAGCCTCACATTCTGCCACATTGTTAGTGCATGGGAATCTGAGCTTGGCAGATACCGGAGAGTGTTTACTGATTTCTAATACCAGGCCAGCTCCGATGCATAACACTTCGGCGTTGGAGGCTCCATCGAAAAACATTCTCCACCCATCACATGCGTCGAGGATGTCCTCCCCTATGAATGATATCTCCTCGTCGAGAAAATACATCTTTAGTGGTTAGTATTTTCCACCCACGGGATTTTCTGCAAGATGATAGGCCAATGCTTGCCCCTTAACTGCCTTTTGAGTCACATAAACAATGTCGAACTCACTCAGCAATATTTACCACTTTGCCAGCTTGCCTGTGGGCATAAGTTTCTGAAAAAATGTACTTCAAAGGGTCCATTCTTGATATGAGGTATGTAATGTATGTGCAGAAATAGTGCCTCGGTTTTTGGGCTAATTACATCAAGGCACAATAGGTGCGATACCGAGCTTCATAGGGTGTGAACTCCTTACTCAGGTAGTCTATGGCTTGCTCTTTCCTTTTGGTTTCGTCCTAAGACATATCCAAATGCTCCATCCAACAGCGACATGTATAGTAGTAGATGTCTCACAAGCTCCAATGGGACCAACACAGGGGGTTTGGACGTGATTTTGTCGAAGGCCTTTTGAAATTCCTCGGTCCAACTTGTTGCAGCATCTTTTCTCAACATCTTGAAGATTGATTCACTAATTACCGTTGATTGTGCTATGAAACGACTGATGTAGTTGAGACAGCCCAAGAAGCTCATCACATCCTTCTTGTTCTTAGGCGGTGGCAGATCTTGGATGGCTTTGATCTTTGATGGGTGTAGCCCGATCCCTCGGTGGCTGACATTGAAACCTAGTAGCTTCCCAGCAGGGACCCCGAAGGCACATTTTGCAGGGTTCAGCCTCAAGTTGTACTTCCACAAGTGGCCGAAAAACCTTATCAAATATGTTATTTGATCTAAGCTCTTTTTGGATTTAATGATGACATCATCCACATAAACATCGATCTCTTATGGATCATATCATGAAAGAGGGTAGTCATGGTCCTTATGTAAGTAGCTCTGGCTTTCTTTAAACCAAACAGCATCATTTTATAACCCAAAGAGTGATGAAGGTTGTTTTCTTTGTGTCTTCTTCATCCATCCAGATCAAGTGATATCATGCGAAACAATCGACAAAGGATTAGAGTTCATGCTTGGAACAATTATCGATTAGATATGTACGTTTGGCAGAGGGAAATCATCCTTGGGACTTGCTCTGTTCTGATCGCTATAGTCAACGCATACCCTGACCTTTCCATCTTTCTTTAGTATGGATACGATGTTGGCTAACCAATTCGGATACTCAACCGGTCGAAGAACCTTGGCGTTGATCTATTAGGTAACCTACTCTTTTATTTTCAAACTCATATCTGCTTGAATTTCCTGATTTTCTGCTTTACTAATGGACACATTGGGTTGGTAGGTAGCTTATGGGCTGCTATGGATATGCGCAACCCTGTCATATCATCATAGGACCAGGTAATGATGTCCTCATATTCTTTAACTCTTCTTTGTCATATGGTGATAGGTTGACACTAATGTGGGCCTCTTTGACTATTTTGGAATCTCACAAATTAACCGATTCAATTTTCTCTAAATTTAGTTGGGTTTGTTCAAAACATCCTCTACTTCCCTGACAATTTCCTTGGGTATTACATCATTCTTCTATTCTTCTAAATTGCTCTCATTGTATTGTGTTGTCTCATTACATGTCCCATTTGTAGATTCACTAGGATAGGAAATAATTATGCTGAAAATGTGCAAAGATAACATCATAAATATACGAAGGGAAATAATGAATTAAATTTAGAATTTAAAATGCCAAAGAAGACGTAACTTGATGTCTCAAATATTTATTTCAAATAGTAATACTAAATGCCTTAAATGCTAGAAAATAATAAAAACAAAATCATGCCAGTCTACCAAAGTTACCCGGGTGCTCGACGAGCCGAGGACGGTGTAGCATTCCAATTCTCTATAACAGCTCCATCTCCTGCCATCTGGATGGTGAGATCCTCCACCTCTTCTCCCAAAATTACGTTGCAGTCCATGTCTTATTCGGCCAGGAATAGACTTCTTATGCCCGCTAAAATATCGTCTTCTTTGGAACCCCAAATCACATCAGCCTTGCAGAATGTTTGGTACAACGGTGGTATGTGTTTGGGCAATTAATAGTAGAAATCATTCTATGGAGGCGACTAGTCCTTATATATCTGCATGGTGTATTAATACCCAAGACAGAAGGTGGTGTTCTAAGTCCATAGTCGTATTGGTTCTATTATCCCCTGAAGCTTAGGGTCGAGACCTCGGCCTGGGTCATATCCAAGCCAAAGCAACATGCACAAATTATCACTCCACTATCGTCCCTTCTCAACTTTGTTCACCCGCTCAATGCTGTGGAACATCTCTACTCCTAGCTTGCTCTTGTCTTCAACTGCTAGTACAGTTTGGTTGGTATAAAGAGGGTTGTTACTATCTCTATGGATGACTACCTCCTAGTGATTCCACTCGAATTTCACACCCTAATGTAGAGCGGAAGCAACTCCCTTAGCCTTATGTATCCAGGGTCGTTCTAGATGCAGGTTGTAAGTGGTAGAGATGTCTAGCCCCTAGAACTCAACAAAGAACATAGTTGGACCTATCTTCAAATTCAAATCAATTTCTCCTATTGTAGCTCCTTGTGACTCATCAAATCAGAACTCGAGCGAGGAACTTTTCTTCGTATTGCACACTAATGTGCAATGCCCAGTCGCGACTGAGACCTTTTGGTGGAAACTCATCTTCATGGAAAGTGAGTTTGTGTATTTCCAATATTTGTCCCACCATGTTCGCCAGTTCTCCACTAGTAACGTCAATAGTCACATAAACATCACTTAAAACTTTCATCAAGGGATTTTTCTACGCGTCTGAATCTCGTAGCAACAATATGATGAATATCCGGGCAGGGGTTTTGTTCAGGTGATCAACAATAAAATATTCCTTGGCTTGTACTTTCCTCCGCAAGTCATCAGTACATGTTTCTACGGCAGGCGGCTTCTTTGCAGTTTCCTTACTTGACCTTCCTTGGGCAAGATTCTCTAGCATGTACACTCTTCCTGTTCTAGTCATTCCTTGAGCAGCGCCTGCTTCTTCTGCCTTAGCCTTTCCTTTTCTTCTTGCTTCAGCCATATAGTCCCACGGAATAGCTTTAAAGTGATAAGCAGGCAAAGGAGCTATATCATAATGAACAACGGCTTGGGTATGACCACTTCGACTTCAAATGGTGCCTTGGCTTGCACCATAATCGGCGAGGGAACTAAAGAGGATGCCACCATAGTGTCTCTGTCCCGAATTAAACCAGTGTACCCTTCTTGGTCTTATTCTTCATCAGTTTCAATCATATTCACCCCATCACCCCTATGGATGCGAAAGGGATTATTATGGACATTTACTATAGGCTATTTCAACTATATCACCTTGGTGTCTATCAAAATTTGAATCTTGTCCTTTGTTATGTGACACTCTTCAATGCTGTGGCCTTTCATGCCAGAGTGATAGGCACATGTTTTGTTGGGGTTGATCACTGGGCTGAGCTTTCGGTTCCTACTGTAGGGATAAGTGTGATGTAGCTAGGAGCTTTCAACCTCTCATACAGTTGGTCTATAAGTTCCGCGAAAGGGGTATATTGCCTGGGCATTCTATGGTCAAAGTTGGCTTGGGTTAAGGGTAATTCTGTCGGGTAGGTAGGGGTGAGTGATAGTATGTTGGCTGAGTATTATAGGTATCGTAAGTGGTAGTAGGATAGTGTTATTTTGGGGATGAGGGATGATATAATGGTAGGGGTGTTTGATAGGTGAGCGAAGATTTCGGCCCTTAGGCTTCCATTACGGCACCCACTTCCTTCATCTTCAAGATTCCTCCAAATTGCAAAGCTTTGTTAGTAGCTTCGAAATTGGTGACCATGCCGCTCTTAATACCTTCTTCAATATTTTCTCCTAGCATAATGATGTAGAAAATTTGTGGTTTTCTATGACCATCAAGCTTTCATTTTATTGTGGTCCAGAGCTCGCACGAAGAACGTATTCATCGTGTTCCTGTAGTGGTAGCTTTACCTTAGAAGCTTTAGATCTCCAATGTTTAGCATACTCATGGAAGGTTTTCGTAGGTTTCTTCTTCAGGTTTTCAATATTGAAAACATCTGGAGCATTCTTTATGTTGAACCTAAACCCGTCCATAAAGTCTACAGCCATATTCACCTAGCTGGACCACTTCTTCAAGTTGTGACTGATATACAATGACATCATGCAGATTTGCTCATTTTTACCCACACCTAATGAGCTTGTTGTAATAAGTTCTTAGGTGTGCTTTGGGAGGTTTGTAACCCTCGGACGGTTCAACACCAAGTTGAATACAGAAATCTTTGTAGTTCAAACCTTCAATGCCCTTCCCTCCTTCGATACTTTGGACCCTTCTAGTTAACTTCTTTAACTCCTCGCCCATGTTCAATGAGCAGGTCCTTTTTAGTATTTTCAGGTGTATACAGGGTTTGTTATGGTATGTATGGCAAGTTTTCTACGTATATGAGATTGCTTTGCTGGGTGCCAGGGACATGGGTATATAGGTGATCATTGACGGATGCTTGGGATGGATTGTAGGTAGGTTGTGATTGATTTTGAGGAGAGGGGTAAGTTGAGGTCTGTGGGTATTGAGTTGTGTTGTGGGGGTGTTAATTGTTCAACTTGTAGTAGTGAAGAATTAAAATTTTATAGAGGTGTGAGGATTCGGTACTGTTGAGTGGTAGGAGGATTTTGTGGAGCTTGAGGTTGTGGGTTTTGAGATTGTGGTGGGTTTTGGGCAGTGGTGCTTTGGTGGTTGATATATGGGATGTTTAGGGTGAGGGACAAGTTGATGAGGTTGCGGACCTTCTCTAACTCACCTTTCAAATTTAGGATCTTTTGTTCTCAGTGCAAAACCAGCTCGTTCTGCCATAGAGTACTTCTCCCAGCGTATGTTGCTACATTTCCTGCCAAGGGGGCATTGTCTTTCCCATTTCTACTCAAATTATCCATTTTCCCTTTCCCTTTGCCTTTGATACTACTAGGAGAGGAGGAGGCGAAGGACCCATGGATCATGTATGGTATGTTGACGTTGCCAGAGTGCACGAATCAGCCTATGAGAATGAGAATAATTAAAAAAAACAAAAGGTAGCAAAGTCAATAAAGTAAAAATGAAAAAGAACACTACGATATTTAAAAATATAGCACATAAATCATTTAATAGCTCATGCCCTAATTTGGGGACCTCGTTGTGCCCAAGGTAGGCCTAAAGTGACACATAAACTTGGACAAATTTGTGCTAGCATTGTTTCATCCCATTACCACGAAATAAGTCAAACCATTATGTTACTAAAACGAAATAGAGAAATAGAATCACTAGTGGCTCAAGGCCTTATTACATCAATTCTAAAACAAAATCTAATTCTAACTATAAAGTGATTTTGAAGTCTCATTACACCAAAGGAAATTTCATATTTTACTAGGTCTTGGATGGCCCTTCTTTATGTCTTGCCTTTTTTCCTCCTTCGATCGTGTTCCCCAGGTCGCGCATGTCAATCAACAAGTAGGCCATTGCCAAATTTCCATATTCATCATATCCCATACCCTGACAGTCCCACAGTCTCTTCCTCATTTTTCCCCTCTAACTCCATCAATCCCTACTCCAAATATCCCAACCTTTATGTTGCTTTGTTTGCTATCTCTCTCTATTCTCTTATAGATTCTATGTCTGTCTTATGTTGTTCCATGTGCTTGGCTTCGGATTTGAATACCCTCTTGCACAACCTTCTGTATTTTACCTAAGCCTCGGCCTCTTTATTTATGATCCTTCCCTTCCGCTTGACACCTGGATTGACATCCCCAGTTATCCTCCAGCCACGAAAGATAATAGTACATGTGTCCAGCATGATACCTATCTGGCTCTATGGTCTCTTGTTCCACAATGATTTTCTGATTTCACATATGTTGGGCTTTGAACTTGAAGGGTATGACATCTCCTTTAAAATCCTCCTTGTATTGTGTCATGTTGGATACTTTTGGATAACCTTCTTTCTTCCAGCTTTCCTCACTACTCTTATTGGAGCATATGGGTAAATACCTCGTAACCCTATTAAAAATAGATGAGTAGCCTTCTTAGACCATATTATGAAATTCTTAGTTAGAAACCAATCGAACACCCACTATACCTATTACTCTATCAAATTGCTGAAGAGGTGTGCCCATCCTTTAGCATCAGTAGGCCTTGGGAATCTTTCTGGAGCAAAAATCATCTTCTTTGGATGGTGGCTACCAATAGAGTCATTCACCAGCCTGCGAAGAAATTTCTGGTGGCAATTGCCCCTTTGGAGGTGCTCTATCAACCATATTTGCAACAAAAGGCTTCTCCCTTCAAAGAAACTTGCCCTGTGGTTGCATCAGTCAAATGTTCGGTACATTTATGCCAATATCATAGGGACAATAGTATACACACGTCCCTCGATTCCCATCATCATGGTTCTAGCTACTATGGCTAGTCAGGTATGGACATTTCCTCTTTGCATCAGGAAGATTAACAGCCCCAATAACTACATAATGAAAACATAAACCTTATGATGAATCCACCCAACAAAAATAATAGCCAATTCTTCGTGAAATAATCAATATGATTTGCTGAGTCCTTATCGTTCATATAGAAAATCAAAAGAAATGTATGACTTCTTCAAACAACCCAGTCCATCGTTCTTCTTTATTCCAAACATTTTAAGAAAACCGTAGGGTATAAAATTTTTCGGTACCAATTGACCAGGACTATCCTAGGGGATTTTAGCAAAACCTCCAATTTCCTCCAAGAGCGGGGCATCTCCAACTTTCCTAGTCGAAAACCGGTCCTTTTCGAATCCCAAAACTTAGTAGCAGCCTCGATCAGATCACTGCATGACTGAACTTCTATCACGGATGGAAAGTTACCCAATACCCTTCTCACATGATTCCTATCACATTGAGGAAAGTCGTTCCACCAATCCATCAACTTGGATGGAATGCTTTAGACCATACCAAACCTAGGACTATCTTGCTTCATTTTCCTGCATTGAAAAAAAGAGCTAGCCCTACCCCTCAAAATTTGCTTAATTAAGCAATAATAGTAAACATGTTGGCATATTTCTCCAAGTAATGCACATAGTATGAGGCTACCCCTCGGGATTGTAGAGATCCTTTTGGACTATAGACAAGATTTATCTAAACGGATTTAAAACACCACGGGTATTTAATCCATCCTAGGTTTAACCTGATGCATACAAAATTTTGATTAGAGTAGGTTTCTAAGGATCTATCCGGTACTCTCAAGCGGATAACTGATGGTAGGTTAAAAATTCATTATTTTAGTCGTGTTTTGCACTCTAATTACTGCACTTTATGTGTGTTTGAGCTTAAAAGATAGTGAACTGCACTTATTACGTGTTTTATGCCTTGCAAAAATAATTTTGAGTTAAAAAGATGAATTGGAGCTAAATCGAACAAACTGGAGCTTTGAAGTTTGAGTAAAAGCCCAAGGAATTAGACCGGAATCGCGTTCGGGGGTCAAGAACCAAGTCTGGATATCAAAAAGTGCACGAGAACAATTACTCTGAGAAAATTGCACTACCGCGCCACATGGGGCGCCGCGAGGAGCGTTGCTGCAGTGTAAAGGTGCTTGCTGACAAAAACACTGCTCTCTGATAATCCCCACAAGTGCACCGCGTGGTGCAACGCGAGGCGTGGCACGCCTATACATTTTTCCCAGAGTATTTTTCTATTTCAACTTGGAAAGGGTGGTTTCGTTTGGAACCA
>MCJB01002619.1:0-11647 GCA_002018475.1 Nicotiana obtusifolia | reverse complement strand
TAGCCATCCTGGGGTAAATCTTGTATTATAGAGCGGGGTAGGAATATGTAAAGTCAAGCCAATGGATCAGAGGAAACAATGCCATGTTTGAATTAACAACATATGAGTTGAAGAACACATCTTCAAAAAGAAATGACGAAAGGCACGTAAAAGGAAGAAGAAAAATAAAATCTACAAAAATAAGATACATATATATACCAGTGTGAAAACCATTTATCACAATCATAGAGGTCAGAACCAAGTGGAGATCACTATTGTTTCTTTGCATGATAAAATGTCCAGCAATGCATGAATATTACAGATAATTTACAAAGCAATATTTTTTGAATTGTTATATGGAGAAGAAGAATCCAAAACGGCTGTTTGTTAGGCAATTTTATTCATACATCATATGACAGAAGGAATGTATATTCCTTCGCTTTAATGGTTTTTTTACCAAGAAGAAATTGCTGATAAAATATTTTTTTTTTAGGTTTTCATATATTGGATTTGATGAAATCCAATATATGTTAGGATAATGTGTCATATGTCATGATCTTGAATAAATGTTTGTCGTGTTTAGGAATGACGTATTAGTTAATATTATGAACAACTTTGTTATTTTATTGCTGAATTACAATCATTAATTGACACATACTATGGTTACATATACAAGAATATATATGTGAAAGTTTACTTTTGAGTAGGGAAGGATATAGAATGTTTTATTTGGAAGGATCGTGTGCCTATACTTGAAAGTAATTTTATTATGTAATTAAATAATATTTATATTCAGATAATGTGACGACCCAAAGGGGTCATCACTTGTTTTTAGATTGAATTCAGTGTTCCGAGGCTTAAAAATTTCTTTTTTTTACCTCACCTCGATTTGCATGTGCAGTCCATATAATTTTTCAGAACGTTGTTATGTGGAAAGATTAAAATGTGAAATAGAGCTTTAAAACTCAAGTGAGTTGACTTCCATCAACATTTTTAGTAGACGGACCTATATAAGTATTTTGATAGTTCAAGTAGGTCCGTATCGTGATTTAGGACTTGGGCGTATGCCCGGAATCAAATTTTGAGGTCCCAAGCTCAAGTTATAGCCATTTAATAAAGGAAAAAAAAAAACAAACAAAGATTTCTTCATACTAACCCCATGATCCCCTCTTCCCAAACCCATCATATCTTTACCCCCTTGCAACTTCCTGCTCCCCCACGTCACTTAGCACACACATGCACCTTTTCAGTTACACGTTGCACACACACCTCACATTCTCGCCACTTTCACCGTTCAATTGATATCTACCATTTCTAGACCATGCCTATTTCTTCTCCAAAGAGCTACCCTAAGAGAATAGCAATTGTAGGGGGACCTCGGTCTCACGTATAATACCACTTCCACAGTTAGTCATTTGATGGGGAAACAATCCAGATCTTGTTCTATTGGTGGGAGATGTTGCGTACGCTAATTTGTATCTCTCAAATGGAACTGGTGCAGACTGCTACTCGTGCTCATTTCCTGACACTGCGATACATGAGACCTATCAGCCTCGGTGGGACTATTAGGGAAGTATCGGGCTGCTGAGCGGTAGATGAGGAAACGCGTGTTCTCGTCATCTGAAAAAAAAAAAAAAACAAAGTAAAAATCTAATTAGCGTTGAGAAACAAAATCGCACGACAAGAAAGAACAAATGTGAAGTTTTTCCTAACTCTATAGCCTCTGGGGGATAAATACAGACGTCTCTGTACTGATCCCTCAAACTCTACCGAGCTTGTCTGTGAAATGTGAGACCCATGCAACCTGGCTCTGATACCAACTTGTCCCGATCTGAATTTTCCCACCCTCGGGAGTCGTGATGGCGCCTACTAGTGAAAGCTAGGCAAGCCAATTAACCGAATTATTTTCCTTGTTTCCATTTTTAAATTCATTACAACTTAAAATCCACAACTAATAACAGCATAACTTAACGAGCGGAATAATAAAATTTCAGACTTTAAAATACCGCTAATAAAATCTACTTAACGAAACTATCCACGATTTGGTGTCACAGCTTCACAGACTGTCTAAGAGTAATACAAATAAGGGTCTGAAAGAAATAACAAAGTATTGTCTCTGGGACTACATAAAAGAAACAGGTAGAATGGATAGCGGGAGACACCAAGGCCTGCGGACGCCTGCAGGACTACCTCGGGTCGCCTGATAAACAAGAAGCTGGAAGCTCACTACAGTCCGAAACCTGCAGCGTTGGGATCTGCACAAAAGAGTACAGAGTGTAGTATCAGCACAACCGACCCCATGTGCTAGTAAGTGCCTAGCCTAACCCCGGCGAGGTAGTGATGAGGCTAGGACCAGACTCCAGATAGACTTGTGCAGTTTTATATATATATATATATATATATATATATATATATATATACAACTACAGCGGGAAGATAGAAGTAATTAAACAATTAAAGCTGATGAAGGGAAACATGCTTCCAGGTAGCAGATAAAATAGATCATCAAAGAATAAAAAGGAAATTACAATTTAACTTCTAACACGAATAAAGTGAAATACAGGCAACTTTCACTTTCAGTTCCATCTTGTTGCAAGCGTGCAACCCGATCCCATTTCTCATATCTTGTGGTAGGCGTACCACCCGCTCCCATTTTATTATATCTTGTGGTAGGCGCACCACCCGATCCCATTTTAACATATTTTGTGGTAGGCGTACCACCCGCTCCCATTTACATCATATTTTGTGGTAGGCGTACCACCCACTCCCATTTACAAGTCATCACAAAAATCACAAGAAATTCCGGCAAGGGAACAAAAGAAATATAATAACTTCCCAACAAGGAACAATAATATCAAAGCAAACATCCCGGCAAAGGAGAATCAGCTATAACCAATCTTAACTCAAATTCTACTCAGCTCAACTAATGCCAATACTCAATTATAATTAAAGTCCACGATCAATAAACTGTATTCTTGCTCAACATCGAGAATCATCAATTAAGGCTTTCGTAGTATCATTTAAGAACACAACAACTATCCATTTAAGACTCACGGTCATGCTCGACACCAACGTATAGATACTCGTCACCATGCCTATTCGTCGTACTCAACAAGAAGCAATTAACAAATAGGACACAACTCCTAATCCCTCAAGCTAAGGTTAGAGCGGACACTTACCTCGCTTTGCAACTAAATTCAAGATTACAACAAACCTTCGCCTTGAAACTTTGTGTCTGAAGGCTTCAAATCTTAGTTAAGCTTTCCAAATATCGAAATATAAATTCCAGCAACTGCAATAACTGAGGAAAAATTATAACCGCGAACCGGATCTTGAAACTGGACTGAATTTTCTCCAAATAAAATTCTTCCTCCTTTAAAATCTCCTAAGGATAATGTTTCTGTGCATGTAATATTTTTCTTTTCGGTGAGATTGCCGAGTATTTTGTGGCTAAGTGTTGTATCTGTTCCTTTTGTTCGGTATGTCTTTTTTTATATAAAAAAGAATATTAGTAGTTTTTTTTTTAATCTTCTTCCTAGAATTTTGAATGGGGAACGTGGGGTTTTTAAAGTGAAGAAGAGGAATTGAACGTGTGTGCAAGTATAAAGTGGGTGAGAGACGTGAAAAGTGGGGGGAGGGGGGGAGAGTTAGGGAGTTAGAGAAATGAGGGATTGGGGTGAGCAGATCATGGGTGATTAGTTAGGATAATGTTCTTTTGTATCTTATTTTTGTTCTTCTCGTTAGTTTTTGTTTACGTTCTGAAAAATTATACAGACTGCACATGCAAATCTAGGTGAGGTAAAAAGGAGGTTTTTAAGCCTCGGAACACTGAATTCAATCTAAAAACAAGTGATGACCCTTGTCATTAGGTAAAAAGGAGGTTTTTATGCTTCACTATAATATGTGTTTCCGTAGATGTTTTGGAAAAGAGGTGTATTTGGCTTGTCATTAGAAAGCTTATATCAGATACAGTCTAATGTATAATTATGAAAAAATAAATTTTATATTTCTCGGTGTGATTTTGATATTTTTCTTTGCATGAATTTAAAATATCTTTTGGTTTTATTCATAAAATATTTAGTTATTTGTGTTAATTTACCGAAATGTTGATAACATGATGGTGATCTATGCACGCTATTAGTTATGATAAATAATGTTCGTGAAAGTTGACATAATATTGTGTTTGCATCTAATGCATACCTATTAGCAAGTTGAAGACATATGCAACAGAAGATGTAGTTGGATACTGTATTGGGTCGGATAAAACCAAGTAAAGTCGGGTCCGGGCATAATACGAGGCCGGGCCACCCCGGTACGAAATCAACAAGTCGGACGCGCAGGATGGAACAACCGAAATAAGACAATCGATATGGTCGGCCAGGGAACGCTTCGTGAAAGAGGATTGGCCCCGAACCATGTATCTCACCAATCCCGGATATTTCGCCAGGAGTGATTATCTCAACCATTATAGCTGTTATGCCATCATCTTAGGATATTCAATCCTGTAATTAATGAGATTTGCCTTGTAAATCATTTTCCTACTTTATTTAGGACTCTTTCATTTACCTATAAGAAGGGCTTAGACCCTCCATCGTAAGGCAAAACACATTTTGAGGAAAAAGGCAATATATTTCCACTGTTATACGTTATCATACATACTGTTCATCGGAAATTCAATATTACATCCACTGTTCATCAAAATACTTTCTTATTTCTCGTAATTCATCATCAGCTGTTGGTTAATTGCGGTTTGACTGTTCTCTTTCGCTTATTAAACTTTAATCTTTTACGTCATACTTTTACATTGTGTCAAATTGATTCACGGATCCTTAGTACCGTGAAAAAATTCAATTGTTATCCGGTTTTAAGGGTAAACAGTTTGGTGCCCACCGTGGGGCTAAGAATATTAGTGAACTTTTGGTACGTCCTTGAAAACACAATTTTACACTTGCTCTTCGCAGAACTCTCTGTTTTTTCAGGATACAGATTAATCATGGCACAATCACTCCCCATCAACAACGAGATCAACAACCAAGTGGAAAACAACAATTTGCCCGGACATGAAGTCCCAGTCAACGTCAATTCTCAAGTGGCGGTCGAAGCCGACCAGGCATCCGGCTCGTCGCATAGCGTCCGGGGGGAGAACCGCTCAGGAATTCAACAAAGCGGAGAGGGCGAAATCAGCCTCGGGGTAATATTTGACATGCTGCAAGCTCAACAAGCAGCAATAGCCCAACTGCAAAGCCGCACCCAAAACCCGGACAGAGCAGAAAACGCTCCCCCTCAAGCAGCAACCGGGCAAAATGAACCGATCACAGTGCAACCGGACGAAAGCGGTTCGGGAATCAATTCCAGAATTTTCAAAATGCTGGAAGAGTTAACTAAGCGGGTCGAAACAGGCAAAAAAAGAATCGAAGCCAATGATAAAAAAGTCAAAACGTATAACTCAAGGGTGGACCAAATACCGGGAGCACCTCCAGTATTGAAGGGTTTGGATGCCAAAAAGTTCGTACAAAAACCATTCCCGTCCAGCGCCGCTCCGAAACCGATCCCCAAGAAATTTTGCATGCCCAATATTCCTAAGTACAACGGAACTTCGGACCCGAATGAGCACGTGACAGCCTATACTTGTGCTATAAAGGGGAACGATCTCGAGGACGACGAAATCGAGTCCGTCCTCCTGAAGAAATTCGGAGAAACTTTATCCAAAGGAGCGATGACGTGGTATCATAACTTACACACCAAACTCCATCGACTCTTTCGCTATGTTAGCTGATACATTTGTAAAAGCCCATGCAGGGGCCATTAAGGTTGAGACAAGGAAGTCCGACTTATTCAAAGTCAGACAACGTGATAGGGAAACGTTAAGGGAATTCGTATCCCGATTCCAAATGGAGCGGATGGATCTACCGCCGGTTACAGATGACTGGGCAGTGCAAGCTTTCACCCAAGGACTGAATACCGGCAGTTCCGCAGCATCGAGACAACTCAAGCAAAGTTTGATCGAATACCCGGCCATCACCTGGGCGGATATCCACAACCGGTATCAGTCGAAAATCAGGATAGAGGATGACCAGGTCGGAATCGCATCAGGTTCCTCTTATACAGCTAAGACCTTTGATCGACCTCAAAGAGACAACTTCCGTGAACCAAGGTCGAACCGAGACAGGCACCGACCATACCCGGAAGATCGACGGCTTGTATCGAGGGGACTCAAGGTCCCGAGACAGGAAAACGGGTACGAAGGGAACCAAAGGAACAGAAGGCCGTTGCCAAAGGGCAACTTCGAGAAAACTAATGATCGACAGGAGGTGCCCCGGTTGTCCGAGTATAACTTTAATGTCGACTCGGCAACCCTGGTTTCAGCAATTGGCCGCATCAAAAACACCAGATGGCCAAGACCGTTGCAAACAGACCCCGCAAAGAGGGATCCTAACCTCGTATGTAAATACCATGGCACTCACGGCCATAGAACTGAAGATTGCAGACAATTGAGAGAGGAAGTTGCCCAGTTGCTTGAAAACGGGCATCTTCGAGAATTTCTTAGCGACCAGGCAAGGGTTCATTATGAGAACATGGACAGGCCGGCAGATCAAAGGGAGCCGAAACATACTATCAACATGATAATCGGGGGTACAGACGCACCCCAAGTACCGGTATTGAAGCGTACAAAAATTTCTATCACTCGAGAGAAACGAACTCGAGACTATGCACCTGAAGGAACTCTGTGCTTCAGCGATAGGGAAATCGAGGGCCTTGCACAACCCCATAACGACGCACTGGTAATATCAATGTTGGTACACATTACCCGAGTAAAACGCGTGTTGATCGACCCTGGAAGTTCAGCCAACATAGTCCGGTCCTGGGTTGTCGAGCACCTGGGACTAACAAATCAAATTGTTTCCGAGGTCCGTATACTCAACGGATTTAATATGGCATCGGAAACAACAAAGGGGGAGATAACATTGATGGTGAACGTCGCTGGTACCACCAGGGCAACAAGATTCTGTGTAATCGAGGGTGATATGAGGTATAATGCCCTGCTCGGAAGGCCCTGGATACATGACATTAGGGCAGTACCATCAACCTTGCACCAGATGTTAAAATTCCCATCGGCCGAAGGAGTCACCACCGTTTATGGGGAACAGCATGCCGCGAGGGAGATGTTCGCGATAGAAGAAATAACATCGAAGTCCATCAATCCCCAACCAAAGGCCAAATAGCAATCACAAAAGCCGCCCTTGACAGATGGGGGCGAGGGAGATCAGCCCGATGAAGATAGCTTCGGGGTACCCCCACCTTCGTTATCCCGGATGAGGCCGACGCAACCAAGTCGACGATCGAAGAATTGGAGCAAGTCCCGATCCGTCATGACGCACCCGACCGGAAGGTATACTTGGGCTCGGGTTTGAACTCCGAGCTCAGGACCAAACTACTTTCTTTTCTTTCTGCTAATGAAAGTACTTTTGCTTGGTACCATATGGATATGACAGGCATACCACCGGAGATTGCGACACATAAGCTTAGTGTCGACCCAAAATTCCGGTCGGTCAAACAGAAAAGGAGGCCTCAATCCGAAGTCAAGCAGGTCTTCATTCAGGAAGAGGTAACCAAACTTTTGAATATAGGGTCCATTCGAGAGGTAAAGTACCCCGAATGGTTAGCTAATATAGTTGTAGTGCCAAAAAAGGGGAACAAGCTTAGAATGTGTATAGATTATAAAGACTTAAATAAAGCCTGCCCTAAAGATTCTTTCCCGCTGCCCAACATCGATCGTATGATCGATCCTACTGCTGGCCACGAGACTCTAAGTTTTCTCGACGCCTATTCTGGATATAACCAGATACAAATGGATAAGGACGATCAAGAAAAAACGTCCTTCATCACTAAATATGGCGCATACTGCTATAATGTGATGCCATTCGGGCTTAAGAATGCGAGGGCTACATATCAGCGCCTGGTAAATAAGATGTTCGAAAACCAACTAGGTAAAACCATGGATGTTTATATTGATAATATGCTAGTTAAGCCCCTGCGAGCAGAGGACCATCTTAGTCATTTGCAGGAAACGTTCGACATTTTGAAGAAATACAATATGAAGCTGAACCGGAAAAAATGCGCGTTCGGGGTAGGCTCCGGGAAATTTCTCGGGTTCATGGTCTCGAACAGAGGAATAGAGATCAACCCGAACAAGATCAAAGCTATCGAAGATATTACAGTAGTCAACAACGTCAAGCCCGTACAAAAACTCACAGGTCGGATCCAGCTTTAGGTCGTTTCATATCCCGGTCGTCGGACAGAAGCCACCAATTCTTCAACTTGCTGAAAAAGAAGAACGAATTTTCATGGGGACCGGAATGCCAACATGCTTTAGAGGAACTTAAGAGGTACCTTTCTAACCCACCTCTATTACATACGCCAAAATTGGGCGAGCTGTTATACCTCTATCTCGTTGTGTCGGAGATAGCGGTGAGTGGAGTTTTAGTTCGAGAAGAACAGGGTACCCAGTTCCCCATATATTATGTTAGTAGAACATTAGGGGAAGCTGAAACCAGATACCCACACTTAGAGAAGCTAGCACTAGCCTTGTTAAGTGCTTCTAGGAAATTAAAACCATATTTCCAAAGTCATTTGATATGCGTAGTGACAACTTTCCCACTTAGGAATGTCATGCATAAGCCCGAGCTGTCGGGCCGATTGGCCAAATGGGCCATCGAGATTAGCGAGTACGATATCCAATATCGACCTCGAACCTCGATAAAACCTCAAGTGCTAGCTGATTTTATCGCCGACTTCACACCGTCGCTTATTCCCCAAGTCGAAAAGGAACTCGAGACTAAATCGGGGACTCCTTCGGGAGTGTGAACTTTGTTCACAGACGGAGCCTCGAATTCGAAAGGATCGGGTTTAGGTATCGTATTAAAACCTCCGACCGGAGATACTATTAGACAGTCCATCAAAACCGTAAAATTGACTAACAATGAGGCCGAGTATGAGGCTATGATTGCAGGTCTGGAACTAGCCAAGAACCTTGGGGCAGAAATAATTGAAGCCAAGTGCGACTCCCTCCTTGTGGTCAACCAAGTAAATAGGACTTTCGAAGTCAGGGAGGGCCGTATGCAAAGGTATGTGGATAAGCTCCAAGTCACTTTACACAGATTCAAGGAATGGACCCTGCAACATATCCCCCAGGAGCAAAACAGCGAGGCCGACGCTCTCGCGAACCTGGGGTCGACGGTCGATGATGAAGAGATCGACTCCGAAAAAGTCGTACAGTTGATGAGATCGGTGGTCGAAGAAGGTCACACCGAGGTCAACTCGACAAGCTTGACGTGGGATTGGAGGAACAAGTACATAGGATACCTCCGCTCAGGCAAAGTCCCGCACGATCCCAAAGAATCAAGGGCATTGCGTACAAAGGCGGCCCGATTTTGTTTGGCCAGCGATGGAACTCTTTACAGAAGAACCTTCGGAGGACCCTTAGCCTTATGTCTCGGCCCCGGGGATACCGAGTACATTCTGAGAGAGATACATGAAGGAGCTTGTGGCAACCATACGGGCTCCGAATCATTAGTTCGGAAGGTAATCCGGGCTGGCTATTACTGGATCGACATGGAAAGGGACGCAAAGGAATTCGTGCGCAAGTGCGGCAGATGTCAAAGACACGCACCGATCATCCACCAGCCGGCCGAAACTCTGCATTCAGTTATATCGTCGTGGCCGTTTATGATGTAGGGAATGGATATAGTAGTGTTGGAAACGCATTCATGAAACCTTAATTAATGACTTTGTGTCTTGTTGTAGGTTTTGATAATCAACAAACCATTATTGATGAGATGACGAGATTGCTATGGACCTTGTTGTGATTACAAGTCAAGCTCTCAAGATGCTAGAAATGCAAATCAATAAATGGAACAAGTTGATGTTGAAGCAAAAAGATTGAAGAACAAAAGACGACACATTTAGTCGTAATATTATTTTGAGTTTGTATGTTGTTATTTTGAATTACCTCTCGTTTTTAAGCACTTAACTCAAAGTCTAAAAACGTTTTCAAAATAACCTTAGAAACTATTTTTAAACATGTATTTTTACAATTAATAAACTTATCGATATTGGAATAAGGCCAATAATCGATTATCTAAGATAGATAATTGATTATCTCTTGGCCTCAGTCAATAATCGATTATCAGTACTTGATAATCGATTAGTGCATTTTCAGAGAGTAAGTAATGCATTTCCAGAGAGTTTAGGAATCGATTATCAGGCACAGATAATCGATTATCTACCTCAAGTAATCGATTATCTGGCTGTGATAATCGATTATCTTTGTTACTGTTAGGCTCCAACGGATAGTTTTTGTTACTAATCGATTAGTTATTTGAATTAATCGATTATATGGCAACAGGCAGAAGACTTATTGCCCTTAAACTCTTGTTTTCTCAAATGAGAGTTGAGCCAAATTTTGCCAACGGTAATGTGAGGTTTTGGGGTTATAAATAGACCCTCTTAAACCTCAATTGAACATAACACAATACCCAAAATCATAAGATAAATTGCTTCAAGTATTCTTACTTCTTTGAGCTATATTTTGAGCTATTTCTTGAAAGCATTGTTGTGTTCTTGAACTACAATTTTATTCACTTCATCTACTCTTGAGAGAGTTGTAATTCTAGTGAAAAATAGTGTTGTCATACACTTAAGGGAAGTTGTCCCTTGTTGTTAGGAAGAGTGTCTTCCTTGTTGCACGGAGCTTGTAAGTTTCAAGTGTTCGTGTTTGTATTGCAAAGCTTGTGTGATCAAGTTTTGTGTTGTAACGGTTTGTTAAGCACCCGTAAGCTTGACAAGTGATAGTGGAAATCTCAAGTGTGATCTTGAGGAGTGGACTAGCTACACGTTGTAGTGAACCACTATATATCTGGGTGTACGCTCTCTATTTACATTTCCGCAATTACATTCTTGCTATCTTATTTTCGCACTTATACTTCAATTATATATCTTGATTGCGAAAATTAGACGAAGTTTGCAAAATGCTATTCACCCCCCCTCTAGCGTTGTTCATTTATTCTAACAATTGGTATCATAGCCTAATTCTCTTTAATCCTTAACCGGTTGAGAAACGATATGGCTGCTTTTAGAAATGTATATGCAGGGCTGAGTGAAGGACAGTCCACATCGAGACCTCCTCTCTTCGATGGGACAAACTACACTTATTGGAAGGAACGTATGAAAATATACGTACAATCCACTGATTACAAAATTTGGCTAATCATAGAAAGAGGTGAAGGAATCATCACCAAAAAGGAAGGTGAACTCACGGTTCTGAAACCTGAAAGCGAGTACACAGACGAAGACTTCAAAAGGCTAGAAGCTTATGCCAGAGCCAAAAATATACTGTACTGTGCAGTAAATCCGGATGACTACCGGAAAATCTCAAGATGCAAAACTGCAAAAGAGATGTGGGACAAACTCGAGATCACATACGAAGGTACGCCTCAAGTCCGAAAATCTAAAATAGACCTTCTAACCCATGAATATGAATTGTTCAGGATGAAGGATGATGAGAACATTGAGAAAACCTTTGAACGGTTTTCAAATATCATCAACGATCTAGATGCACTTGGAAAAACTTTTTCCGAGGAAGAGATCGTCAGAAAAATTCTCCGGAGTC
>MCJB01002618.1:0-11655 GCA_002018475.1 Nicotiana obtusifolia | reverse complement strand
GTTCATAGTGGTCGGGGACTTCTCTCCTACCTACTAGGTCAAGGGTTCAAGGCTAGGTAACAATGACAACAATCATTGTTACCTAGATTGTCCGGATATAATTTTAATATATATATATATATATATATATATATATATATATATTAGATAGTTTATATGTATTTAATGGAGGAAAGAGGGATGGGTAAAAAGGGAATATTTTGGGGCAATATATATGTACAATATATACTATATATATATATATATATATATTTTATATAGATACATGCAATCTATATTAGTATATGCATATATAATTTACAAGAAATATTTTTAGATAAAAAAAAAATAGTCCGGAACCGTTTAGGCCCGCGGGCCCGACCTATTTAGCCCGGGACCATGTGGGCTTAGGACCGTAGTGGGCCGGTCCCTTACATCTGGCCCGTTTGGCCCGGGACCGCCTTGGCCCAGGCCCATTTGGCCTAGGCCCGTTTGGACCGTTTGACCTAGTCCCAGACCACTTAACAGCCTTACTTCCATAACTTAAAAGTTAAATTATCAAAAAATCCTTTAGAAAAAATTAAATACCCTACATATACAAATACAAAAAGAAAAAATATATATATCTATATTATTATAAAAGTGGGAAGCTCTTAACTTAAAAGTTAAATTACTAATATACCTTTATCCTAATTAAATTGAACAAAAAATAGTCTAAATAACCATATGCCTATTTGAAGAGGCTTCCTTCTAACAATCACCATTCTGAACTGTTGCATCGTTTTATTTTATTATTTATAAAGCCAGAAGCCGATGGCACTTTTCCCTCAATCTTGGATCTTCTCTATTAACCTAACAGGTTTGCCATCTTACCTCTTAATCAATGAATATTAAATTTTTAAAATTTGTATAAATATTACTTCATCTATTTCAATTTACATGACATTTTTTTTTATTAAAATAAGATAGATAGATATATCATGTATATTTTTTAGTTGTGGACAAAAACAATATATACATAACTTCATAATTTAAAGTTAAATTATCAAAAAATCCTTTAGAAAAACTTAAGTTCCCTACATATACAAATACAAAAAGAAAAAAAATGTATATCTATATTATTATAAAAGTGGGAAGCTCCTAACTTAAAAGTCAAATTACTAATATTCCCTTATCCTAATTAAATTGAACAAAAAATAGTCTAAAATACCATACGCCTGTTCGAAGAGGCTTCCTTCTAACAATCACCATCCTGAACTGTTGCACCGTTTTATTTCATTGTTTATAAAGCTAGAAGCCGATGGCACTTTTCCTTCAATCTTGGATCTTCTCTGTTAACCTAATAGGTTTGCCTTCTTACCTCTTATTCAATGAATATTAAATTTTTAAAATTTGTATAAATATTACATCATCTATCTCAATTTACATGACATATTTTTCTTATTAAAATAAGATAAATAGATAAATATATTCATGTATATTTTTTTAGTTGTGGACAAAAACAATATATACATAACTTCCATAACTTAAAAGTTAAATTAACAAAAAATCCTTTAGAAAAACATAAATACCCTACATATACAAATACAAAAAGAAAAAAAAAGAACTTATCTAAAAGTCACAATCATTGGTGAAACAAAGAAGAATCATTATTCTAAACACCATTGTTAAGATAGAAAATAGAATTATGTCCCTCTTGCTTCTTATATTAATGCCTTCTATAGTGGGTCGAATACGACCGGTTTGCTCGAGAAGAGTCGAGCCCGGACATAATGCAAGACCGGGTTGCCTCGATTCGAGGTCAGCAAGTCGAGCACGAAATTGGAGCAACCGAAACGGGGTGACCGACATTGACCGACGAAAGCACATCTCGTAACAAAAGATCAGTTTCGACCAGATATTTCGTGGATTCCTGATATTTCGGCGGGAGCGAATATCTCAACCGTTATAGACGGTAAGCCATCATTTTAGGGATATTTCATCCCTTAATTGAAGGGATTTTATCTTGTAATTAGGGTTTTTACCATATTAAGGAGTCTTTCTTTTACCTATAAGAAGGGAAACTACCTTCATTGTAAGACACAACACATATCAAGAGAAAATACTAAGAATTGCTACTGTTTACCGAACTCTGCCTTCTTTGTTATATTTTGTCATCAGCTACTCAATTACTGTGGTTTGGTTATTCCTTTTATCTATTATATTCCGATTATTTGCAATATACTTTATGTTGTATCAAATTAATTCGTGCATCCTTAGCACTACGAATAAATTCAATTGTTACTCAGATTTAAGGGTAAACAATTTGGCACCCATCGTGGGGCTAAGGATATTAGCAAGTTTTTGATACAATTCCCTTTCACGCACTATTTTATGCTTGCTCTTTGCAGAAACCTTTGTTTTCAGATTACAGCCTAATCATGTCACACTCACTCCCCATCAACAACGAGTTCAACCACCAAGGAGAAAACAACGCTGCGCCCGAAAATGATGTCCCAATCGACGCCAACTCCCAAATGGCAGTCGACGCTGATCAGACCCCCGGCCCGTCACACAGCGTTAGGGGGGAAAACCACTCAGGGATTCAACATAGTGGAGAAAATGAAATTAGCCTCAAAGTAATATTTGATATGCTGCTAGCCCAGCAAGCGGCAATAGCCTAATTACAAAGCCGCAGTCAGAACCCGGGCGGAGCCGAAGCCGTTCCTCCTCAGGTGGTAGCCGAACAAAATGAGCGGATCACGACGCAACCAGATGAGAACACTTCAGGAATCAACTCCAGGATTATCAAAATGCTTGAGGAGTTGACTAAGCGGGTCGAAACGGGTGAAAAAAGAATCGAAGCTAACGACAAGAAGGTCGAAACGTATAATTCGAGGGTAGACCAGATACCGGGAGCACCTCCAGTGTTGAAAGGTTTGGACGCTAAAAAGTTTGTGCAAAAGCCTTTCCCGTCCAGCGCCGCTCCAATACCGATTCTGAAAAAATTCCGCATGCCCGAAATTCCTAAATATGACGGGACTTCGGATCCAAATGAGCACGTGACAGCTTACACCTGTGCTATAAAAGGGAACGACCTCGAAGACGACGAAATCGAGTCCGTCCTCCTTAAAAAATTTAGGGAAACCCTATCCAAGGGAGCAATGACGTGGTATCACAACTTACCACCGAATTCCATCGACTCCTTCGCCATGTTCGCTGATACCTTCGTCAAAGCCCATGCAGGTGCCATCAAGGTTGAGACGAGGAAATCAGATTTATTCAAAGTTAGACAACGAGACAACGAAACGTTAAGAGAATTCGTGTCTCGCTTCCAAATGGAGCGAATGGACCTGCCACCGGTTACAGATGACTGGGCCGTGCAAGCATTTACTCAAGGGCTCAATACCAGAAGTTCTGCGACATCTCAGCAACTCAAACAAAGCTTGATTGAGTACCCGGCCGTCACTTGGGCGGACATCCACAATGGTACCAGTCAAAGATCAGGATAGAAGATGACCAGGTCGGGGTCCCATCGGGCTCTTCTTACCCCATTAGAGCTTTTGATCGACCTCTAAGGGATAATTATCGAGAGCTAAGGTCGAATCGAGATAGACACCAGCCATCCTTGTTCATAGGGGTCGGGGACTTCTCTCCTACCTACTAGGTCAAGGGTTCAAGGCTAGGTAACAATGACAACATTCATTGTTACCTAGATTGTCCGGATATAATTTTAATGTCGATTCGGCAGATGCGCCTCAAGTACCGGAGCTTATACCAAAATATCTATTACCCGAGAAAAACGTACTCGGGATTATGCAACAGAAGGAACTTTGTATTTTGGCGACAAGGATATCGAAGGTCTTACACAACCCCACAACGACGCACTGGTGATATCGATGTTAATACACGATACTCGAGTGAAGCGCGTACTTATCGATCCCGGGAGTTCAGCCAACATAGTTCGATCTGGGTCATTGAGCAACTCGGTCTCTCAAACCAGATCATCTTCGAGGTCCGGGTCCTCAACGGTTTCAACATGGCCTCAGAAACAACCAAGGGTGAAATAACACTGATGGTGAATATCGCTGGGACTATCAGGGCAACAAAATTTTGCGTAATCGAAGGCGATATGAGATATAACGCCTTGCTCGGTAGACCTTGGATACATGATATCAAAGCCGTACCATCGACCTTACATCAAATGTTGAAGTTTCAATCGGCCGAGGGAGTCATCACCATCTACGGGGAACAACATGCGGAAAGGGAAATGTTTGCGGTAGAGGAAGCGGCACCGAAATCTACCATTCCCCAACAGAAGGCTAAATAGCAATCAGAAAAGCCGCCTTCAACAGATGAGGGTGAGCAAGATCAGCTCGACGAAGATAGCTATGGGGTATCCCGATCGTTTATTACTCTGGATGAGTCCAACGCAACCATATCGACGGGCGAGGAGCTCGAACAAGTCTCGATCCGCAGCGACGCACCCGATAGAAAGGTATACCTGGGCTCGGGTTTAAACCTCGAGCTCAGGTCCAAATTACTTACTTTCCTTTCAGCTAATGAAAATTCCTTTGCTTGGTCCCATTTTGACATGACAGGCATACCACCGGAAATTACGACACACAAGCTGAGTGTTGACCCGAAGTTCCGGCCAGTCAAGCAAAAAAGGAGACCTCAGTCCGAAGTCAAACAGGCCTTCATGAAGGACGAGGTAACTAAACTCTTAAACATAGGATCCATTCGAGAGGTTAAGTACCCTGAATGGTTAGCTAATGTAGTCGTAGTCCCTAAGAAGGGAAACAAACTTAGAATGTGTATAGATTATAAGGACCTAAATAAAGCATGCCCCAAAGACTCCTTCCCCTTGCCCAACATCGATCGCATGATCGACACTACTACTGGCCACGAGACTCTTAGTTTTCTCGACGCCTATTCTGGGTACAACCAGATACAAATGGATAAGGATGACCAAGAAAAAACATCCTTCATCACTAAGTATGGCACTTATTGCTATAATGTGATGCCTTTCGGGCTTAAGAATGCAGGAGTAACATATCAATGCCAAGTAAATAAAATATTTGAAAAACAGCTAGGTAAAATGATGGAAGTTTATATCGATGACATGCTGGTTAAGTCCCTGCTAGCAGAGGACCATTTAAGTCATTTGCAGGAAACGTTCGATGTTCTGAAGAAATACAACATGAAATTGAACCCAGAAAAATGTGCATTCGGAGTGGGCTCTGGGAAGTTCCTTGGGTTTATGGTCTCCAACCGGGGAATAGAAATCAACCCAGACAAAATTAAGGCCATCGAGGACATAACGGTCGTCGACAGCGTCAAGGCCGTACAGAAATTGATAGGCCGGATTGCAGCTTTGGGCCGATTTATATCGAGATCATCGGACAGGAGCCATAGATTCTTCAATTTACTAAAAAAGAAGAACGAATTCTCATGGGGACCGGAATGCCAGCACGCATTGGATGAGTTAAAAAGGTACCTCTCTAGCCCGCCTTTACTGCATACACCAAAGACAGGTGAACAGTTATATCTTTACCTCGCTGTATCGGAGATAGCAGTGAGCGGGGTCCTTGTCCGGGAAGAACAAGGTACGCAATTTCCTATTTACTACATTAGTAGGACATTAGGAGAAGCCGAGACCAGGTACCCACACTTAGAAAAACTAGCACTCGCCTTACTGAGTGCGTCTAGAAAATTGAAACCATACTTTCAATGTCACCCAATATGCGTGGTGACGACCTACCCCCTTAGAAATGTTATGCATAAACCCGAGTTATCGGGCCAAATGGGCCATCGAGATCAGTGGGTACGATATCGAATATCGACCTCGGACCTCGATAAAATCTCAGGTGCTGGCCGATTTTGTTGCCGACTTCACACCGTTGCTCATCCCCGAAGTTGAGAAAGAGCTCATGATTAAATCGGGGACTCCTTCGGGAGTGTGGACTCTGTTCACAGACGGTGCCTCAAATTCGAAAGGGTCAGGGCTTGGCATCGTACTCAAGCCTCCGACCGAAAACACAATTAGACAATCCATTAAGACTATAAAATTGACTAACAATGAGGTCGAATATGAGGCTATAATCGCAGGTCTAGAGTTGGCCAAGAACCTTGGAGCAGAGATCGTCGAGGCCAAGTGCGACTCCCTCCTTGTTGTCAACCAAGTGAATGGAACGTTTGAAATCAGGGAAGGGCGTATGCAAAGGTATGTGGATAAACTTCAAGTCACGTTACACCGGTTTAAGGAGTGGACTCTACAGCACATACCTCGTGAACAAAATAGCGAAGCCGATGCTCTCGCCAATTTAGGCTCGTCGGTCGAAGACGCAGAAGTTGACTCCGAAAAAGTCGTGCTATTGTTAAGGTTGGTGGTGGAGGAAGGTCATGCCGAGGTCAACTCAACGAGCTTTACTTGGGATTGGAGGAATAAGTACATAGAATATCTCAGCTCTGGTAAACTGCCGTTCGATCCCAAAGAATCGAGAGCGCTTCGCACGAAGGCGGCCTGTTTTTGTCTGGCCGATAATGGAACCTTGTACAGAAGGACCTTCGAAGGACCTCTAGCTATATGTCTCGGACCGGGAGACACTGAATATATTTTGAAAGAAATACACGAAGGAGCTTGTGGCAATCACTCCGGCTCCGACTCATTGGTACGAAAGGTAATTCGGGCCGGCTATTACTGGAACGACATGGAGAAAGATGCGAAAGAATTTGTACGCAAATGCAGCGGGTGTCAAAGGCATGCACCGATCATCCACCAGCCTGCAGAAACATTACATTCAGTCATATCGCCGTGGCCGTTTATGAAGTGGGGGATGGACATCGTAGGTCCCCTCCCTCGAGCACCAGGTAAAGCTCAATTTATCCTTTTTATGACTGACTATTTTTCTAAGTGGGTGGAAGCACAGGCTTATGAGAAGGTCAGAGAAAAAGAGGTAATCGACTTCATATGGGACCACATTGTTTGCCGATTCGGGATGCCTTTAGAAATCGTATGCGACAACGGAAAGCAATTCGTAGGAAGCAAAATAACCAAGTTCTTCGAAGACAATAAAATCAAGAGGATATTGTCAACCCCATATCACCCCAATGGTAATGGCCAAGCAGAATCGACCAACAAAACCATAATCCAAAACCTGAATAAAAGGCTGGTCGATGCTAAAGGAAAATGGAGGGAAATGCTACCCGAAGTCTTATGGGCATACCGAACAACCGAAAGAACTAGTACCGGGGCCACCCCATTTTCCCTAGTATATGGCACCGAAGCGTTGATACCGGTCGAGGTAGGCGAACCAAGCATCAGGTTTCAACACGCTACCGAAGAGTCTAACCGGGAGACTATGAATGTTAGCCTGGAACTCTTAGATGAAAGAAGAGAATCCGCTCTAGTTCGAATAGCAGCGCAAAAACAAAGAATCGAGAGGTACTATAATCGGAGAGCTCGTCTCCGATACTTCAGTGCGGGGGACCTGGTATTTAGGAGAGTCACGCCCAATACCCGGGATCCCAACGAAGGAAAGTTAGGATCGAACTGAGAAGGTCCCTATGTTGTAGTGAAGGTCACCGGGAAGGGATCTTACAAGCTCGGGACTACGGATGGTAAGTCGCTGCCGAATAATTGGAATATGGGCCACTTGAAGCGATACTATTGCTAAGGTAACTTACTTTGCCCTTTTTAATTCCCTTTTATTTTGTTTATCGGCACTAACACATGCAGGATAGGTCGATATCAAGCAAACCAACACGAGGTATTAGGACTGAAAGCACGCGTTGCACTCTTTTTTCCTTCGACCGGTTTTGTCCTAAATTGGGTTTTACGGCAAGGTTTTTAATGAGGCAACCATATGTCGTTCTAACATAGATCAATCATTTATCGGAATTCACAAGTTTTATATTAAACTCTAGCGATGTTCGTTTGTTTACTTCGATTTTGAGGGGGCTAAATAAAGATTGCTAGGAATTGATGTAAGGGTCAAACGGTCAGAAGAGCCGTACCCGAGTAGATCGATTTGATTTCCCTCCATCAAATGAAGATGTACAAGCACATGAATATTAACGAAATCGTTTGGTACCTACATTATATTATCAAGCCCAAGGGCTTTTACAATCATCTTTGCATTATCAATAACTGAGATTGTCAAAATTGCATCAAACCCAAAGGGGACTAAGACCTGACGAGGCAAACCTCGAAGCCGACTAATTGGGCCAAGGCCTAGGCAAATTTATATAACACAAAGGGAACTGAGATCGATCTGGGTAATCCCGGTTTATGAAACGCCAAGGTCGAATTAAATTAAACCGATCGATGTTTGAAAAGGTACAACTTCGACTATCCGAAATAAGGCTAAGGCCAAATCAGATTGAAAGGGATATAAATTTTTCCAAGGCATGATCCCGATTCACATACCAAAAAGCATAGCTTAATGGTCGAAAGTAGAGCGAGTGCAGCTCACTTTGAATACTCAAAAAGGCTAAGGCCGAACTAATTGTTAATCGATCCAATTGGACGCAACTTATAATTCTAGCTAGGGCTAGAAATGGCGAAATATGAAAGTCAAGGAGCCAAGTCGAAATGAAATAAAAGATGTTTATACACATAACGGAACTTTTATACAGGTTCGAACTACGAAATGTCAAGACAACATCAAAATAGCATCAAAATAACGTCAGTCCGAGCCATCTTCAAATTCTTTAGGAAAGGTTCGTCTCCTCATTTCATCCTCTATCTTTTCTACCTCAGCAACATCGGAAGACAGATCGAGAGCACGAGCTTGAAGCTCCTCGAGAACGGAAAGACGAGTTTGACACTGAGTGTACTCAACCAGCGCCTTCGATTGCTCTTGAGCGACCTCGGCATCGGCTCTATACCGAGCTATCAAGTCTTCAGCATTGGCCTTGGTGGTGGCGATCTCCGTTTTCGCTTCCTGTAGTTGGCTGGTCAGAACCACCCGATCTTGGGTAAGCGACTCAACTTGGAGCCGTTGGGATTCATTGTCCTTGATCAGAGCTCCGATTCTCTCCTGCGCCTCCGAGGCCTATTCTCTTAATCGAGCTTGGAGAGCCTCTTTCTCCGCAGTTAAAGTCTCGGCCGTGGCTTTCCACCCACTCGTCTCGGCCTTGGCTTCGTTCAGTTCAAACCGGAGTCGGTCCAAACGGTTAGTCATTTGCCCCAGCTGGTCAACACTAGTGGCATGCTCTTTCCTTACAAATTTAAGCTCGGACCGGAGACTCGACATCTGAGTTTCGAGCCGCTGACATTGAATTTTTTCTTGTGCCATTCCTTCTTTGATTCGAAGGAACATTTCATGGTAAAGCACCGAAGACTATGGTAAATTTGAATTAAAAAATTGTCAGTACGGACTTGGAATCAAAACGTTGAGTTTAAAACAAACAAGGAAGCATACCTTGTTCGATGCCTGTTGAGCTTCATTGAACAAGCATGCCCAATCCACAGCACTCATTGTGGCCTGGTCTTCTTCAGTCACCAAGCAGTGGAGATAACTAGCTACGCCTACCGGCGCACCTAGTGCTCGGGCGTCCTCGGGGACAATGAAGGTTATCACCCTCCTCCGATCAGGGTTCAAGCTCGGAGCGGGGAATTTGTCGATCAATTTGATACCAGCCGACACCCCACTCGTCTCGGCTGGGGGACTCCTTCTAGGGACTTCGAGGCCAAAGGTATCGGCCGACGGCACCCCGTCAAAAAATTCTTCAAAGGTCCCAGCTGTGACCGGCACCTTGCTCGATGTGTGCATCCTTGCATCTTGGGCCACTTTCATAGTTGTCTCTAAAAAGGAAGGTGAATGCACCATCTCCGGAATGTCTGAGGATCTTTATTGCCTCTATGTTGGTCCGATCCTCGGTCCTTGCTCCCACTTCGACATCCTCTCCTTGGGGAGCTCCGATCTCTCCCACGCTCGGCTCGGGGACTGCCCGAGGGGATTTGCCGTTTAAGGTCTCGGGGCTCTTTTCCCCCTCGGAATCATCGCTCAATTCAATGGAAGAGTCAGTGACTATGACCTTACGAGCCATCATCTTTCTTCTGCCCTTCTTCTTTTCGGGCTCAGCATGGTCGGGAGCCTTTTTTCTCTTTTTTCCTCCTTCTTTTCCCGATGTGGGAAGGGGGCGAGGAACTGCCCCGCCGGTAGTAGCCGACCTCAACTCGGCATCCTTCGAGAGACCTGCAAAACAAATGTTCAATGGGCTAAGTGTTGGTATCGATTGACTTAGAATGTATGAATGTCACTGAAGCTCACCATGATTTTTGAGCTCCCAAAGGCCTTTCGATATCTTTCTCCAGGCCCGTTTGGAATAGGACCTTTGGGCTACGACCTTCCTGACCCACTCCTCTAAATTCTGAATTGCGGCCGATGCCTGGGAAATAGCTGCACATCATAATATGTCAGTTAAACATTGGAAGATAATAATAAGAGATCTTAAATGAAGAGGCGCTTACGTTTCATGTTCCACTTTTCAGGGAACGACATATTATCGGCAGGGATCAGGTCGGAGGTCTTGATTCGGACATATCGACTCATCCAGCCCCGGTCCCTATCTTCATCAATGCTCGAGAACAGAGCCTTACTAGCCCGGTGAGCGAGTTTAATCAGCCCCCCTCGGAACATCCGGGGACTGTATAATCGAAGTAGATGGTCGATGGTAAAAGGGTGCCCCCCTTTGACCTTATCCACGAAAAAACAAAAAAGGTAAATTATACGCCACACAGAGGGATGAACTTGACCTAAAGTAACATTATATCTCCTATAGAATTCAACGATTATAGGGTCTATGGGACCTAATGTGAACGGATAGGTATATACACTTAAATATCCCTCCCAATGTGTAGTAATGGCTTCATTCGGGGAAGGGATTATCACTTCTTTATCGGTCCAATGGCATTCAGCCTTCACCTTTTCAAGATGTTTTTGAGTGATTGAGCTAATGTATTGCGAGACCGGTTCACCTCGGCCAGGCACCGGGGAAGACTTCTCGACTTTGAAGTCGGAGCCTATAAAGCACCATACTGGTATAAAGGCTTTTAATGGAGGTTCCATGGAGGGTTCCTCAGTATGGATGGGCTCAGCCTCTTCAACAGGTTGAGAAGGGGAAGGTTGTTATTTCTGGGGAACTGATTTTGAAGTTTTGGCCATGACTGTTGGAGTAGCAGAAGCAAGAAGCAAAGGAGAAGAGAGGTTGTTCTGGCGAAGAAGATTAGAAGAAACAAACTGTTTAGCAACGTAAAAATAAGGAAATAAACTCAAAGAAGGGAGGAAGCATTTATACTTTCCCAAAAAGGGGCGGTACAGAACACGAGGCGAATAAACATTAAATGCATGCATTAACTGCACACAGAAGGTACAGGGCTCTGCAGACGAGACAGGAAATGATTTCTTGTGTCAATGGTCATGTGCGTCACGGCACTTTCGTCACACCAAGGGTCCTTTTAGGGTTGAACGGTTTGATGACTCTGGCTTTGTGGCACGCTTAATGGATATATTGAGTGCTTAGCCAAAGAGCTCGGAGAATGACGATTCATATCGTTTTTTGTCCTTACTCTCCAATAAACGAGGGGACTATCTGTATTGGGTCAAATACGATCGACTGCTCGAGATGAGTCGAGCTCGGATACAATGCAAGACCGGGTTGCCTCGATCCGAGGTTAGCAAGTCGAGC
>MCJB01002616.1:1205-11660 GCA_002018475.1 Nicotiana obtusifolia | reverse complement strand
TATTGAATACATTAATTCTTATTTGTTTGGTCCTGCGTGACTATTCTTTAAATTAGCCAAATTGTGGCCTTTTTGTTAATTAGTTGTTTCCTAGTTGATTTAGGTTAACTAGTTATTCTTTTCCTAGTTGATTTAGGTAAAGGCTCATTCTATATAAGCCTAAACACTTCATTATTTTGATACCTTTTGACGTTATTATCAATCAAAAAACGGCAGCACATTGCTCCCAAAATCGTGTGAATTAACTTGTCCAATTTTGGTGTGATTCAAAATTGAACTTGTTCCTTTGTTTGATCGAACAGTTTGCAAGACCATTGTTGTCTTGAGGGTTGTTCGTATAGTATAGGTACTCCGTGACTTCATCAAGAAGGTAAGTAGACTAGTTCCTACTTGTTGTCTTGATAGTTCATTGAGCGTCTTGCTTCTATCTTTTGTTTTCTTGTTTCCTCTTTTTATATTGCATCACTTATGCCCAGACCCTAGAGGATCGCAAGCGCCAGCAAAGGGAAGATAGGGAGCAGGATAGGAGCCAGCATAAGAGGACGATATTTGCAGGGTATTCTGGTGACTTCGGAAGTAGTATCAGGCCCCAGTTTTTGAGGAGTTCGGCACCACCTGTAGCTAGTGCTCCTCCACAGTTTCAGAGATATCGATATGATTGATTTACCTATTTGGGTCCAGGTCAGAGTTCGCGGGCATCAGGCTCGCAACATCACAGGGATACTAGTCAGGCGAGACCCCTAACACCACGTTGTGATCAGTGCGGCAGGGCCCATTCTGGACTATGCCGTCGAGGTTCTGATGCATGTTATTCTTGCGGACAGCCTGGCCATATGATGCGGTATTATCCTAGCTGAGGAGGTGGTGTTATGGCTCAGCCGACTAGATCTGTGTCTGGTTCTTCCTCATCAATTCGACCTCCGGCAGGGGGTTTTCAGCAGCCAGCAGATCGTGGTAGAGGTAGAGGTGCGGTGCCGAGTTCGAGTGGTATTCAGAATCGAATATATGCTCTAGCAGGTTGACAGGATCTTGAGTCATCTCCGGATGTTGTTACAGGTATATTATCAGTGCTTTCTTATGATGTATACGCGCTGATTGATCCCGGATCTACATTATCATATGTTACACCCCTTGTGGCTGATAAGTTTGGCGTCGAACCTGAATTAATAAGTAAACCATTTGCGGTATCTACTCCGATAGGAGATTCTGTGGTTGTTAGGAGGGTATATAGAGGTTGCACCGTGACGATTTGTAGTCGTCAAACCTCGGCGAATTTATTTGAGTTAGCAATGGTTGATTTCGACGTGATAATGGGAATGGACTGGTTGGCCTCATGCTATGCAAATGTTGACTGTCATACAAAGACGGTTAGATTTCAATTTCCTGGTGAACCCATCATTGAATGGAAGGGGAATATTGCTACACCAAAAGGTAGGTTTATTTCCTATCTTAAGGCAAGGAAGATGATTTCAAAGGGTTACATCTATCATCTCGTTCGCGTTATGGATGCGGGGGTGAAGTCACCTACTTTACAATCAATCCCGGTGGTCAATGAATTTTCGGATTTTTTCCCAGATGAACTCCCAGGTCTTCCTCCTGAAAAGGAGATTGAGTTTGGCATTGATATGTTGCCCGACACTCACCCGATTTCTATCCCTTCATACAGAATGGCCCCGGCAGAGTTGCGAGAGTTGAAAGTGCAGTTGAAGGACTTGCTAGATAAGGGCTTCATTAGGCCTAGCGCATCATCTTGGGGTGCGCCAGTCTTGTTTGTGCGGAAGAAAGACGGGTCGTTGAGGATGTGTATCGATTATCGACAGTTGAACAAGGTTACTACAAAGAATAAATATCCACTTCCAAGTATTGACAACCTACTTGATCAACTCCAGCGTGCCAAGTACTTTTCCAAGATTGACCTACGTTCAGGGTATCATCAAGTGAGGGTCAAGAAGAAGGACATTCCAAAAACAGCCTTCCGGACAAGATATGGGCATTTTGAGTTCTTGGTAATGTTGTTCGGGTTAACAAATGCCCCGGCAGCTTTTATGGATCTCATGAAGACCGTATTCAGGCCTTATCTTGATGTGTTCGTGGTTGTATTCATTGATGACATTCTAGTGTATTCACGTTCAGAGACAGAACATGCAGGCCACTGGCAGATAGTATTGCAGACCCTTCGGGATCGCAAGTTATATGCGAAGCTCTCCAAATGTGAATTCTGGATGAACTCAGTAGCATTCTTAGGCCATGTAATATCTGACGAGGGCATTAGTGTCGACACTCAGAAGATCGATGCAGTGAAGAGTTGGCCAAGACCTACAATACCATCAGAAGTCCGTAGCTTCCTAGGGCTAGCAGGATATTACAGACGGTTTGTAGAAGGGTTTTCCTCTATATCGGCACCATTGACCAAGTTAACACAGAAAGCTACCAAATTCCAATGTTCCGATGGTTGTGAACGTAGTTTCTAGGAGTTAAAGAATCGGTTGATCTCCGCACCAGTGCTTACTCTTCTAGAGGGAACAGAAGGGTATGTGGTTATATTGTGATGCTTCAGGTGTAGGTCTGGGATGAGTATTGATGCAACATGGGAAGGTGATTGCTTATGCCTCAAGACAATTGAAGAAGCATGAAAAGAATTATCCAACCCATGATTTGGAATTGGCTGCAGTAATATATGCCTTGAAGATATGGCGACACTACTTATACGGCGTCCATGTTGACATCTACACAGATCAGAAGAGTTTGCAATATATCTTCAGTCAAAGGGAGTTGAATTTGAGACTGCGACGTTGGCTCGAATTACTGAAGGACTACGATGTCGAGATATTGTATCATCCCGGTAAACCCAATGTTATGGCAGACTCTCTCAGCCATAAGTCCATGGGAAGCTTAGTGCACATTGAAGCAGGTAAATGGGGGTTGACTAAAGAGCTTCATCAGCTAGCCAGTAAGTCAATGGGAAGCTTAGTGCAATTTGAAGCAGGTAAATGGGGGTTGACTAAAGAGCTTCATCAGCTAGCCCGTATGAGAATCAAATTATTAGACTCTGAGGACGGAGGTGTCATTGTACACAATACATCAGAATCATCTCTAGTAGCCGAGGTAAAAGCACGGCAATATGAAGATTCCACCTTGGTACGATTGAGAGAGGGCATTCAGCAAGGTAAAACTTTAGCTTTTGAGATCGGAGGGGATGAGACACCAAGATACCAGGGCCGATTATGTGTGCCTAATGTGGCAGGGTTGAGAGAGAAGATTATGAAGGAATTCATCAATCCCGGTATTCCATCCATCCCGGTTCGACGAAGATGTATCATGATGTCAAAGAGCAGTATTGGTGGGATAGCATGAAGAAGTCTATTGCAGAATTTGTAGCCTAGTGTCCCAATTGTCAACAGGTGAAGATAGAACATCAGAAACCCGGTGGATTGCTTCAGAATATAGAAGTTCCAACCTGGAAATGAGAGGTGATTAATATGGACTTCATTATTGGATTACCTCGCTCTTGTCATAAGTTTGACTCCATCTGGGTGATAGTGGATCTGCTTACCAAATGCGCCCATTTTCTGCCAGTTAAGACAACTTACACAGCTGAAGACTGTGCGAAGCTGTATATTAAGGAGATTGTTAGACTTCATGGTGTGCCGGTGTCTATTATATCAGACCGAGGAGCTCAATTTACGACTAACTTTTGGAGATCTTTTTAGAAAGGTTTGGGCACACAGGTGAATCTCAGCACGACTTTTCATCCGCAAACTGACGGACAGGCTGAACGTACTATTCAGACACTGGAGGATATGCTGCGAGCATGTGTTCTAGATTTTAAGGGAAATTGGGATGACCATCTTCTACTCATAGAATTTGCCTACAATAATAGCTATCACTCCAGTATTAAGATGGCCCCATACGAGGCACTATATGGGAGGAGATGTAGATCACCAGTTGGATGGTTCGAAGTCGGTGAAACCGAGTTTTATTGGGCCAGACTTGATCCACCAAGCCATCGAGAAGGTGAAGGTGATATGGGGACTATTGAAGATGGCGCAAAGCAGGCAAAAGTCCTATTCTGATGTCCGACGTCGTGATCTGGAGTTTGAAGGTTGTGATTGGGTGTTCCTGAGGGTCTCACCAATGAAGGGTTTCATGCGTTTTGGGAAGAAAGGTAAGCTGAGTCTAAGGTATATCGGTCCGTATAAAATTCTCCAACGAATCTGACGTGCGGCTTATGAGTTAGAATTGCCATCCGAATTGGAACATATCCATCCGGTATTCCATGTATCTATGTTAAGAAAATGTATCGGAGATCCTTCTCGAGTCGTCCCTATCAAAGATGTACAAATTACAAAAGATCTAACATATGAAGAAGTACCAGTGGCTATACTAGATTGACAAGTCCGCACGCTAAGAACAAAAGATGTAGCTTCCGTTACGATATTGTGGAGGAACAAGAATACAGAAGAAATGAAATGGGAAGCAGAGGATGAGATGAAGTCTAAATACCCGTACCTGTTCTAGAACGTAGATAATGAGGGTGCCGGAGGAACGCAGAACGCATTAAAAGGAGGAGCGACTTTACAAGGTAAGCAATAATTTGAGGATACTCTTTCTTAATATAAATGGTAATATGCAGATCATGTACGTGTCTATATATTTGCATAATCTACGAGGACCATACACTAAGTTAACTGTTTGCCAGTTTGTCCTCTATTTATAAGAGAAACTCAACCAGAAATCCATAATGAGTAAAATCCCCGTAAACCTTTACATTCAAGGATGAATGTTCCCAAGGGGGGGAGAGTGTTACAACCCGTAATTTCGCACGTTAGATTGCGCCGTAAGATAGTCTACGTATAAGGGTCTAAGAACCGGAAAAGAGTCCAAAAAGTCAAGAAAAGAGCAAAGGGCTTCGCAAAGCTGAGTATTCTACCGCAAAACCCACATGCGGGCCGCATATCTAACACTGAAGTTGTAGACCAAGACAGACTTCTGGATAAAGACCAGTGCCAGAAATGCGGTCATAAGTGCGATCGCATTTCTGAAATGCGAACCACAGATTATACCTATTGCATTGCAAACTGAAACAGATTTCTGGGCAGAAATCTATGTCAGGAATGCGGTCAGTATTCGATCGCATGCTGAAAATGCGGACCGCAAATCAGACCTCCTGGGTCGCAGAATGAGACAGATTTCTGGCTAAGATTCGTCCAAAATGCGAACCACATGTTGGTTCTGCGACGTAAATGCGATCGCAGAACTGGCAGGCGTCAGACACGTGTACCACTTACTTGCCAAATTAAAGGACAAGTATATAAGTTCCAAAGTCGGCCAAGAGGGTTATTTCATCCTTACCTCAGACCTCCCCAACGGAGATAGAACCCCTACGACCCCTTTCCCAAAATTCCACCCAAACCCAAAATCGAATTCCCTTTTTCAAGTTCTAATCGAGGAGAAAGCTAGAGATTGAAGAACTAAGGAAAGGCCCTAACTGATTTTCTCTCTCTTTCAAGCCCTAGTTTGGAGTGAGACCTAGAAATTGAAGAACCAAGGAAGAAGGCTGAGTTCAACATGCAAGGTAAGTTACTGCTCTCTTTATACACCCTTTCTCCTGGGAATTCTTGATAATTCGCTCTATGCATGTAAGAACCCACGGGGTGGTGATCGGAAGCCACGGGTTCAAGTTAATTACTAATAATGGACTGCATTGTGGTTGTTTTGAGTTGCATGTCTTACTACTAATGTTGTGGAGTTTTGGAGGAAGAAGGGTGTGAAGAAACACCAGATAAATTTAGCGCTGTGGTTGATTGTAACTATAACGTTTAGAGGATAACGTTAGAATCGTTTCTTTCATTGTAGACTAAGGAATTACGACAGTACGTAGCTTGAAATTGGCGCAGAGAATACCAGGTATGTGAGACTATCCATTTCTTTCTTTTGCACGACTCCGATTGTACATCATACAATGAACGAGCCCTCAAAGATACTCTACTCTTAGAAGGTAGGAGTGCTTGTATTGTTTCCCCTCTTATGGGAGGATTGATGTATATTATTTCTTTGACCTTACATCACCGGAAGAACAATTCCTATGAGTCCAGCATGCATTATCTATTTTACTACACCAAGCCGTGCTATAGTCGGCCAGGCAGGCACCTATTGTGCAAATATATGTTTTACCTTACTAGTCGCGCTATAGTCGACAACTATTTTACTACACCGAGCCGCGCTATAGTCGGCCGGGCAGGCACCTATTGTGCAACCACTGATCAATTTGGTATGACGATGATGAGGCCCATAGAGGCGTATGTATATGATGATGATAAGGCCCACAGAAGCATATGTATATGATGATTTTAAAAGGGATAGATATGCATATGCACATTAGGCATCTCATGGTTAGTCGGCCTCAGAGGCATTCAGATGGTACAGGTTGTATGTTTCTTATCCTGACATATGTTACTGTTCTTATATTATGTTTTCCCGTCTTACATACTCAGTACTTTATTCGTACTGACGTCCTTTTATTTGTGGATGCTGCATGTCGTGCTGCAGGTCCGGACAGACAGATAGACGAGGCTCATCAACCATAGTAGGCTGTCCAGTTCAGCGGATATTGGCGAGATCCATCCTTCGGACTTGCCGTAGTCTTGGTATGCATTTTTGTTATAGGCATTATGGGCATGTCGGGGCTCTGTTCCGACATAGGTTGCATCATGTATGTTCCAGTAGAGGCTCATAGACAAGGGGTGGGATTATGTATAGTTGGATTGCCTTGTCAGCAATTGTATTTAATTGTATAGCTTTTGCATTGCAGCCTTAAGGGCCATGTTATATGTATATGTATGTTCATGTTATTGTATGGTATTTCAGTTGATTTTGATCATGGTTTGCTATTCATACGGGCATCATAAGCCTTATAGATAATAAGAAATGTTAAATGAAAGGTACGCCGGCGCCCGGCGAGTAGGGTCTGGGTAATAAGGCCCAGGCACGGGCGCAGGAATCAACGGTCATTTCTAGACATAGAAAGAGAAACTCTGGAGATTTAACAAAGCGAAGAGAACAGACGCTTTCTTCGCTGGTGCCGGCACTGGCCGGTGAAGTCAGTGAACTGGCCGCTCATTACCTACAGAAATCAAAGATTATCTCAGCTTCAACGGTCACTACTGGAAAGAAATACAGAGGCGACTAAAGAGAGAACCATCTTCTTCGAAGCTCACCAACGGACACTAATGGCGACGCCGGCCGGCGATTTTCCGGCTGGCCAGCCCTCGTCACTCACACCCCCTACTCACCCAACCCAAAACACCAACATATCCCTACCCCAACCTTTGGATTTCACTAAAATCCTAAAACCAACAACCTTAAATAGTTCGAACACAAAAAACCCTAGCCAACAAACTGACCCAATCACTTTCCGGCGAGCTACCTATCTGCATGGCCAAGCGATTGTGAAATTTACCGAAGCAGAAGTCACTCGCATGAACCGCATTGAAGGTCTACAATTTGCTGTTCTAGGGAAGTTCTCCTATGGCTGGCCAGAGATTCAAGAACTCAGAAGAATCATACCGATACAGTGTGGTATCAAAGGGGATTGCAACATCGGCTACTTCAGAGACAAATTAGTCCTCATCAGATTAACACTTTGGGAAGACTTCATCAAGCTCACCTCCAAAAGTACATACTACCTAAAGGCTAAGGATGGTTTCGAATATCAGATGAGGCAACAAATTTATGATACAAAATTCAAGATGGGTGAGGAAACGCCAATGGCGATGGCGTGGATTTCTTTTCCACATCTGTTGCCCACTTACTTCATTAAAGAGTGCCTGTTCTCGCTTGCATCAGCTGTAGGCAAACCAGTTCACCTCGATTTGGCCACAATCAACAAGACGAGGCCTAGCTGCGCAAGAGTTAAAGTCTTGGTAGACCTGTTGGCTGACTTACCCAAAAAAGTCAGGTTGGATATAGAAAATGAAGCAACTGGGGAAATCAGAACGGAATGGGTTAGAATACAGTACGACTATCTCCCCAAATACTGTAAAGAATGCAAATTGCAAGGACACGACATGCTTGAATGCCGGAAACTTCACCCGGAATCATATAAACAAACTGATCACATTTAGGCCAAAGAAGCTGATCAAATAAAAATCAAAGGAAAAGCGGTGGATACAAGAGGCAAGCAAAACCAGGAATTAGCCCCTATAATGATTTTATCCAGCGGCAAAGTTGTGGGCAAAGCAGCTCAACAATGGCAAGAGATAAAAGACAATCGTACACAAGGCAAAATGAAACCCAAAGAAGGAGCCCAAAGAATAGCTGCCAATAAGGAACAACATTTCAAAATGGCTAACATGTTTGATGCTCTCGACTCTAAAAATAACTCTAGTGCTCCAAACACTAGCCAAACTGATATGGTTGCCCCATCCAACAATGAAAATCTGAAAACAATGAACAAAAATAATAATGTCACTGGCAAAAACCTTGTGTTGGAAGCTGCTGAGTTTGGCTCCAAATCCTTAACAAATTCACAAAATGAATGTCCTGTTGTTGGCTCAATGGGCAATGACAGAAAAGGGAATGCCATGAATCAAAGTTTCTCTGGTGAGGCTACTGTGTCTGGGAATGCAGAAATCACTGCTGGGAATGAGGAAAGCACTGAAATGGTTACTTTGCCCAACTTGGCTTCCCTGAAAGTGCAGGACAAAGAAAGAGTTTTTACTGCTGTGAATAGAGAGGCACAAATCAGAAGTTTGGAAGCTGTTGTGATTGACTGCAATGATCAGAGTTTTCTTGATGAAGCTGCTGTGTCCGGAAATGAGGAAAACACTGTTAGGAATGTAGCAATCAATGATATGGACATCATGTCCAGTAAACCTCTGAAAATGCAGGACAATGGGAATAAAATGGACAGCACTGATCAGAGGTCTGGCTCTGCAGCTGCTAAGTCTGGTGAGGCACAAACCAACTGTCCCACAACAGCAAGCCCTACTGAAGCAGACTTTGGCAAACTGATCCCAAAGATCCCAGCCCTGAATGAAATAAACAGCCCACCACTCACTGCCTTCCCAAGCAAAACAGATTACAGTAATGTATCAAACTTGAACACCAAAACAAAGAAGTCAACAACCCAAAGAAACAACAAATCAATACTAACATCAACACCCCAGAAAACTGCTGGAAACTGTGATACCCCGTAAATTCACCTACTTGATTGTACCGTGATGTGGCAAGTTTGTATGGGCCTAAGAGTAAGAAAATATTGAAAAAGTGTTGAAAAATATTAAAGAAAAGAAAAAAGGGACAAAAGCGTTCCTGATGTCAAAAACGCGATCCGCGAAACACACATGCGGATCGCGAATCTGTCGCGAAGTGAGGCAGAAGCCTGGGTTGGCTTCTTGTCGAAAAAGCGATGGCAATGTGAGAAAAGCGAACCGCGAAATGGGAAAAGCGGTTCGCGAAATCAACAAGGCCATCGCGAACACGGACAGTAAGCCCAGGCGAGAAACGCGACAGAAACGCGGTTCGCGAAATGGAAAAGCAAACCGCGAAAATGACCCCTCCCGTCGCGAACTGAAGCAGAACACAAGGTCGCATTTCGCGACCAAAAAGCGGTCCGCGAAATGCAAAACGAGAACCACGAAACCCCTCCCCTGCGTCGCGAAATCAGCATTGTGCTGAAATTAAGTTTTGACTCCTTGACCTATAAAAGGCACCCCAAACTCGTTCCACTCCATTTTATAAGACCCCAAAAACATCTGAACACTCTCAAGAACACCTCTCAAAGAACCCACAAGCCCCAATTAATTTCCTTCCACCCAAACACAAGAATTGAAGGAAGAAAGCATAAAATTGAAGAAACAAGAAGGAAGCCTAGCTGAAGTCCTTCCCTTGCAAACCCTAAAATCAAAGGCAAACTAAGGATTGAAGAATCAAGAAAGAGAATGAATTAATTGACATGCAAGGTAAGTTCCTGCACCCATTTTCTTAGAAATTCTTGGAGACCCAACACATGCATGTAAGAATCCATGAAATTGGGAATGAAAGTTGCGGGTCTAAGATAAACACCACTACTAGGGCGGGTTATGGTTGCTAATGAGTTGCATGTGTCGTAAATATGTTTAATAAGGCTATGAAGGAAGAGATTGGGGGAAAGAATCACTTGAACTTCATAAATTATGAATAGTAGTATGAAGTATAGTAAGTAATGATTGGGTTGTTCCCAAAATTGTAGATTAAGGAATTCTACGCACTCCCATAAGCTTGGAAGCGGATGCTAGATAAACATTCCAGGTATGTAAGACTATACCGTTCTTCTTTTGCACGATTCTTGTCGAATACAATGTCTCAAAGAAGTCCCAAAAGATTACTCCACTCTTAGAAGCTAAGAGAGCTTGTATTGTTCTTTCTTATGAAGATTCCTATATGTTGCTATCCGTTTGACATTACGTCATCCCA
>MCJB01002615.1:1487-13147 GCA_002018475.1 Nicotiana obtusifolia | reverse complement strand
CTTATGGGAGGATTGATGTTGATGTTACTTCTTTGACCTTACGCCAGTCCGAAAGGTTGAAAGTGTGATTCCAATGAGTCCAGCATGCATTATCTATTTTACTCTACCGAGCTGCACTATAGTCGGCCGGGCAGGCACCTATTGTGCAACTATATATATATATATATATATATATATATATATAAATATATATATGTTTTACTCTACTTAGTCGCGCTATAGACGAAAGCTATTTTACTTTACCGGGCCGCGCTATAGTCGGCCGGGCAGGCTCCTATTGTGCAACCACTGATCAGTTGGGTATGATGAATATGAGGCCCACAGAGGCGTATGTATATGATGATTTTAAAAAGGATGTAAATATATATGTATGTATATACATGTGCACATCAGGCATCTCATGGTTACTCGCCCTCAGAGGCATTCAGATGGTACAGGTTGTATGTTTCTTATCCGGATACATGTTATTGTTCTTATGTTATGTTTTCTCGTCTTACATACTCAGTACTTTATCTGTACTGACGTCCTTTTATTTGTGGACGCTGCATGTCGTGCTGCAGGTCCGGACAGACAGATAGACGAGGCTCCCCCACCACAGTAGGCTGTCCAGTTCAGCTGATATTGGCGAGATCCATCCTTCGGACTTGCCGTAGTCTTGGTATGCATTTTGTTATAGGCATTATGGGCATGTCGGGTCCCTGTTCCAACACAGGTTGCGTCATGTATGTTCCAGTAGAGGCTCATAGACAAGGGGTGGGTTTATGTATAGTTGGATTGCCTTGTCGGCAAATATATTTTGTTGTACAGTTTTTGCATCGCAGCCTTAAGGGCCATGTTATATATACGTATGTTCATGTTATTGTATGGTATTTCAGTTGATCATAATCATGGTTTGCTATTCATACGGGCATTGTCGACCTTATAGATAACAAGGAAGGTAAGATGAAAGGTACGCCGGCACTCGGCGAGTAGGGTCCGGGTGCCAGTCGCGACCCTCCGGCTTGGGTCGTGATAGAGGGGACAGAAAATTTACTGAAGAAAACCCTCAGTTCTAAGGCTAAGAGTTATACCAAGTCAATGATGATTGAAAGCTAAAGAAAGAAGGAAAGAAAAAAGGGGCTTTGTATATATATACAATGAAGTACATTTACAAAAGTGGGCATTTCATTACATAATTTCAAATAAAAGAAAGGAAAAGAAAGGGACGCTTCATTCTTCAGAGCTCTCAGAATCATCCTCCTCCGGGAAGGCTAACTTTCTGGCTTCGGTCTCGGCTTTTTTGGCATCTTCGATCTCCACCGATAGATCAAAGCCTCAAGCATGGATCTCCTCGAGGACGAGTCGACGAGATTGCCACTTCATATGATCAACCATATTTTTTGATTGATCTTGAGCGGCCTCGGCATCGGCCTTGTACTGGGCCACTAGCTCATCGGCCTCGGCTTTGATCACAATAGCCTCCGATTTAGCCATTTGGAGCTCGTTGGTTATAACATCTCGATCCGAGGTAATCACGTTGACTTGAGACTGGATTTCATCGGTGCTCCTAGTCAGAGCCTCGATCCTCCCTTTTGCTTCCCCCAGTTGAGCCTCTGCTGAAAATAACTGAGCATGAAAGGCCTCTTTTTCTGAAGCTAGCCGATCCATGTTGCTCCTTCTTTCATCGGCTTCATCTCTAGCGGTGCTTACCTCAGGTCGGAGTTGGTTGATTTGATAGAGCTGTTGCCCAACCTGCTCGACCAAGCCGGAATTGTCATTCCGGGCAAGATCTAATTCGGTCCGTAGGTTCATCATCTCCTCTTTGAGCTGTTCACAACGTCCCGATTCTTCCCGAAATTGAAGGAAAGCCTCATGATGAAGTACCAAGGCCTGCAAACACAAAATAAAGTGTTACAGTTATCCAAAGTTTTAAAGTACAAAACAATAAACACTAGATAAGGCTTGTGAGAAAATTACCCTATTCAATGCCTGCTGAGCTTTGTTGAACAAGCAGGATGCATCCACTTCATTCATCTTGGCCTGATCTTCTTCGGTCACCAAACGCCGAAGATAGCTGGCCACACCAACAGGAGCGGAAAGGACCTTAGCGTCTTCAGGAATGGTAAAGGATATGGTCCGTTTCCGATCAGGGTATGAACTCGGAGTAGGAAATCTGTCAACCAACTTCGGACCGAAAGAAACCCCGCTCGTGCCGGTGGATGAACTTTTCCTTGATACTTCCAAGTTGCCGAGCCCAAAGGTATCTTCCGTGGACGCCGAATCCACGCCACCTAAGAAACCACGGAAAGGGCCTTTCGATGTATGGCCCCAGCCCGGGGAACGTTCTTTTGCTGCTTGGGCTTTGTTGAGTGTCGATTCCGAAAAGGAAGGAGAATCTACCAACTCTATGGGGCCTAAGACTCCCTGCGAAACCCTCCTTGCATCGGGAGAAGCCCCAGTTCTTGCCCCCACCTCGTAGCCCCCCACTCGATGAAGGTCTGTTTCATCAGCTCTCCGCTCAGGGACCCCTCGTCCTTCAGTTTGGGATGGCTCACTAGCCACAAAATCAAACTCTTAATCTCCTTCGGACTCGTCCCTCGATCAACGAAGTGAGTCTGAAGACAATATTCGATCACCACTGTTGCTCTTGGGCTTACGAGCTATTCTTTTTTTCGGTCTCTTTTTTCCGGGCTCGGAAGAAATGGGGGCTTCTTTCCTCTTCTTCTCTTTCTCTTGCTTCGAAGCAGGGGGCTCGCAGGGAACCTCATCACCTATGGACGCAGGCCTCATTTCAACGTCCTTCGATAAACCTACAAGGGAAGAGTGGAACAAATTAGAAATCAATAACCTAAAATGCTGAGCTCGAATTTAACCTGTCTCACCATGGAGTCGGGCCTCCCATCGGCCCTTTGAGAGCTCACGCCAAGCGTGTTCTGAATAAGGTCTCTGGGACACTATTTTTTCGACCCATTCCTTCAGATGAGGAATCGCGGCCGGCATCCGAGATACGGCTACATCATATGAAATTGGTTAGTAAAGTGATGAAGGGAAAAACATTGAACAAATTGAGAGATATGGTAACACGTACGATTCATGTTCCATTTCTCGGGAAAAGGCATGTCTTCGGCCGGGATCAGGTCCGATGTCTTCACTCAAACGTATCGGCCCAACCAGCCCCGATCCCTCTCCTCATCGATGCTAGAGAAGGGGGCTTCGCTCGCCCGGCGAGCAAGTTTTATTAATCCTCCTCGGTAAAGTCGGGGACTGTACAACCGCATAAGATGATCGACGGTAAAAGGATGCCCGTCGATCGTGCTTGCAAAAAAACAAAGGAGAATGACTATTCTCCAGAAAGAGGGATGGATCTGACCCAAGGTCACTTCATACCTTTTACAAAAGGCAACGATAACCGGGTCCAAAGGGCCCAACGTGAAGGGATAAGTGTAAACACTTAAATAACCCTTCACGTGGGTGGTAATCGCCTCTTTTGGCGAGGGAATGACCACACACTTGCCAATCCAGTTACAGTCCTCCTTGACCTTGTTAAGGACTTTGTCCGTAATTGAACAAATGTACCTCATAATCGGTTCACACCGGCCCGGTATCGAAGAGGTCTTATCTACTTTGAAGTCTGCCCCAGTTGAACATCCGGTCGGTACAAACACCTTCAAAGGAGGCTCAGCCATGGTTTCCTCAACATCAACAGGTTGAGTGTCTTCAACGGGTTGGGAGGAAGAAGGATTCTGTCTTTGAGGTACAGATTTAGAGGTCTTCGCCATTGTTGTTAAGAGGTAAAGAAGTTAGAAGATGTCGGTGTAAGAGAAGCATAAAACGGAGGCCACTTGCGAGAAATCCTCAGAGAGGTTGAAGAAAGGAATGGTGCAATTGTTCAGACATCTTAAACGCCTAAATATGAAAATGAAGAGGGTACTTATAACCTCTCAAAAGCGGTGGTTCGCGTCCCAAAGTGGAGAAGCATTAATTGGCGTGTACCTGATGTTGCAGAAGTTTGTCTCTGATGAGACATTTTCGATACGTGCCACGTACGTCACAATTTTACCGTCACTTATCAGTATAATGGTTCGGTTCTTCTTATGGGACGTTTTGACTTCCGTTCCACACGCGTCATAAGTATGTCGTCACTCATCATAACCAAAAAGTTGCGGCTCACATCGTTTCTCATCATTACCCTCCGAAAAATGAAAGGACTATCTATATGAGGTCGAACTCAGGCTCGCCTATATATAGTCAAATCGGGCTCGCTTCTATACGGTTAGTATCCATCATGATTACTGCTCGATAAATCGGGGTCGAGGTACCAAAGATCGAAGGTCGAGACTGAATGACATTGAATCAGACTATGAATCCAGGATGCCCGAACTGAGTCTATCGAGCCCGATTCTAGGAAACGTTCTAGGGTAGGTCATCAAATTTGAATGACGAAAGGACCGGAAAATCCGTGATAGGTAAGCATCACGGCGGGAATCTCGACATCAATCAATAAGACCGTTAAACCAGCAAATCAAGAGATATTTTACTGTGTAAATAGAATCTTACCTTGTATAAAAGATTATCCCCCAACTATATAAAAGGGGCAATGTAATTGTTCAAAGGCCATCTCAAGAAAATCATCAATACAAAGAAAAGAAAACAGCTTTTATTATTTTCCTACATTACTTTATTCATCTGGCTCCATTTATATTTACTTTTTATCTTGGAAGAATCAGTCAAAGCCATGGGTATCCAAGGCTTGTGGTTTGCATCTCTTCTCTATTTATTTATTGACTTTAATTTCTGTTATATTATTCGTTACTTGTATCAAATTGAGTCACATATCCTTAAAACTACGTATAAATTCAATTGTTATCCGAAATTTAGGGTAAACAAAATGCAATAGGGATGGAGCGAGTCGAGCAAATCCTAGGAGAAGCTCATACGGATTTTATGTTCGTGACTCCATGGGTGATCTTGTACATGCCCAAGCCAAGGAATTCATGTCTCCACTAATACATAGGTGGAAGCTATTGTCATTAGTGAAGCTCTTAGCTATTTGTGTTGCTAATCATAATATCCTTGATGATAGTCGTTTGCCAATATACTTTCGAAGGGAGGAACAGTTTACTAAATATGTCTTAGTCATTTCCATCATCCTATTCCTTAGCAAAAATGAATATGTCTCCTACTCTATATAAAACCCTATCTAAAAAATATGATTACCTATATAAAGTAGATATCCTACCCGATGAACAAAAAGTATTCTCCACTGAACTATCTCTCATAAAATCCCTACTAAGCTTTCGCCAAAAAATCATTTGCACCCTGGACCCAAATTCGTTCCCTTGTCCAACACATACCAAAAGGAGTCAAGGAATATGTGTTGCTCCCCTAACGCACACGCAAGTATACGTGATCGACAAGTAATATAGGACAATGAGTCCGGATTATCGTACCCAAGGGACTTAAGTTTAACTACTTTATGACAACTAATATAGTTATTTAACAAGTAAGGATCAAATTGAACAGTGGTTTATTCTAAATTGTATTGCTAATTTATATCTAAGGATTGCAAAGAACAAATATGTGTGTTGTAATCAATAAAACAAATATTCCAGGGTTGTGATTATGTTTCCAATCCTATTGCGTTCTAATTGACTTATCGTTATGTAGTTTAATGTAAGATTGCTAATTGATCGATAATAATACTCATAGTCTTCTTCCGAAGTACTATTCGCCTATTCCTAACAAGATTAATGCCTATATTCTTATGGAATTAATCTAGCAAGAATGCATCAAGAACACGATTATCTAATTAAGCATGGTGATTAAGTATATTCCTATCCTAACCACGAATCCGCTCTTTTAATCAAAGTTAAGAACATGCTCTCTTCAATTCTTATTCTAATCTAGACTTAGTTTTCTCAAACCTAGCATAGATAATTGATAGGACTTAATCGATGGCCAAAACAATTAAGCAATTTAGCATAGAATTGAAGAAACAATCTTATCCACATTAACTATTAAAACGAATTCATCAAGTTAGAAACACAATATTCATGGCTAATCACAACCCCAGAACAAGGGGTGATTAGCCACTCATGTTCAAAAAAATCAAATAACTAAGTATGAAAAACTAAATAGAGATACTAGATTGAATTGATGAACTGAGAATTTGTTGGTGTTGTTGATGTTCCTAAGCCTCCTTAGACTCCAAAATCACGTTCTCCCCCTTCTTAGATGGGTTTAGGGATGTTTATATAGGAGTTGGGAAGGTTTAGGGTCGGTTTGGGGGTCTTCTAGACGAAGTAGGACAAAGTCCCCGAAATCAGCCCCCTGAGTAGCGCCCAGCGCCCCCCAGGGGACTGCTGGCAGTGACCTTTCCAAAGTTTCTGTTTCCAGCGCCACAGGCAGCGCTGGGCGCTGGCCTGTGGCCTCCCTTCTTCCTTTGTCCGATTCTTTTTGTTTTGGATCGTTTCTTCCCCGGTTTCGTCCCCGGTTGCTTCCAACTCATTCCTACACATAAAAATATATTATATTAACATGAATCAATGCAATTAACATTCCAAATTCACACAAACAAGAGCTAAATATGGGATAATTTACATATCATTTAATACCTTTTCTACCCATTATCAACACCCCACACTTAGACTCTTGCTTGTCCTCGAGCAATGGGATTTTAGATAACCTTTCCCAACTACTAACTCTTAAGATTAGCACAAAACATTCAACTTTTCCAACAATTCATACTCTTGAACACAATCAATACTAGCCAACAAGTATGAACACATAACTTATTCATATCGTTCCCATAAAATTCAATTAAGCCCATTAATTCAATTACATTCAACACCCCAATTGTCATCACCCAACCTCAAAAATCGACTTACCACATTAAGCTACTTCAATGCATATTCTTAGCCAACAAGACAATTCATACATTACCAATTGTTCATGAATCATGTGCCCTCACCAATATATGAAGAGTGAATATATCTATGAATGAAATCACACAAAATTTGCACAACAACCTCTCACTCTCACAAAGAACTCATATGCATCCTATAGAGTACTATAAGCTTGCCCGTAGTGTAGACTTCCACTAATTGAGTTAGTCAAATCTAAGATCAAGTAGGACTTTGTCGGGTTGTAATGTCGGCTAGGGGACGGGTAGGATATATATGGTAGTAGTGACTAGTCCTCCTAAGCACTTAATACACTATACTCAATATTCAAACACTTCTCTTTTTCTTTCAATCGTTGAATTTGTCTCACATACATAGCCCTTTTCTTTTCAACTCACTTAGCATACTACAATAGGAGGTGAATTTTTTATATCTATTCCAATATCAATTTTTTCTTTTTTTTTTTGCATCATCAATTTCTTCTTTTTTTATTTCTCACCTTCCATACACATTTTTTTTTTCATCCGCTCGTGATTTATCAATTTAGCTTCACATAACCCATAAGTCCTTTCATTGTTCCATTCATCCACAAGGCAATCCTTCTAACACTACCTTTCCTTCTTCTAGCGACTAAGTGCCTTCGTAGGTAAAGGTTCAATTAAGGCTCAATTCACGAACAAAATAAAGGGAATGGCTTGTAATGTAGGTACAAAAAGAAAGAGGCTCATAGGCTCAAAAGGGCTAACAATGGACAAATTTATATTCGATGCGACAAGCACATCAAAAATTAAACAAAGAAGTGCCTACATCATTTCTTAGATTGTCCCAACTTACAATTTCGCTTTAGTTAACACACGGGGCAAGTTCTAGACTATATAAGATAACACAGAGAATCAAAAAACCTTACTCGCACAATGCACATTCACTTACAACGGTTTTGTTCACATGTTGAGTTAATCAAGCATATACTGGAAGCAATTAAGCAGTAATGCACTAGATGTTAAGCAAGTCAACTGTTGAGAGGGGCGTCACAAATTGGATTGTCTTCTTTCGACTTGTTTCAAAAACTTAACTTACGGGAATTTAGATCATGTGTCATAGCTTATTGCACTAGCATAAACTATGTCAAGAAGTATTGCATTATTACTCAGTTCTTCCTAATATAATCCTAAAAAGAAATTAAAGTTGCCCGGTTTGAATTACATCCTTGGAAAAGAACCGGTGCCCTAAGAAAAACCAAGGAAAAATTACCTATTATCTAAAAACAAAGGAAATTTTTTTTGTTATTTTTAATCCACTTTTATCCCTCAAGAAAACAATCCATCATCAGGAAAAAAATCTGAAAATTTTTCAAAAATTGACAGTTTATACATTAAAATACTAACACTACAACTATTAAAAATAATAACAATACCACTATTAAAAGACAAAAATAAAACTAAATCATACATGATATCGTTCACAACACTGACAACACAGGTATTTCCCCACCCCACACTTAAACAATGCATCGCCCTCGATGTATACAAACATGTAAAATAGAGCAGGGTGAGAAGAAAACTCCCTATTTGCGCTTTCTTCAGGTTAACAGCGAGGTGGTGGAGGGGGTTCCAACGCTTGTACCTTTGCTACTGTTGTCACGGGCCATATTATCCTGCAACACAAGCAAACAGGAATGTGAGCAATATTCAAAACATATGCAAGTCGTCACATGACCCCACACTTAAAATCGAAGCATCAGTAAAAGTGTTGAGCCGTGGTATCCCGACCCCACACTTAAAATCGTAGCACATTCTGCCTGCAGCGCCCCAGGCAGCGCGGGGCGCTGGCTTGGGCGCTGGCCTGGGCGCTGAAGGCAGATTATTTTTCGCCTCCCTTTTTTTTTTTTTTTTTTTTTTGCGTCACTTATTACAACATTACATACACTAGTTTAATACATCAATTATGTTCTTCTAGCTAATCTAAAAATCTAAAACAAGAAGTTAACTAAAAACAACATTAAACATTGGGTTGCCACCCAACAAGCGCCTAATTTAACGTCGCGGCACGACTCAGATTCGTGCTCTCAATCTGGCTTGATTTCTAGCCTCCGAACTTCTTCAACAAATGGCTTAAGACAGGTCATAGTGACAGGGCGTTCCCATTCTTCTGCTTTTCTGCACCCCGGGACATAATTGCCGGAAATATCCGGTACTTCTGAATTTCCTTCGTCATACTCTTTTCCACCTCCCCTAACAATCCTCTTTCAATGGGATCAACCGGCATCATGTAAAGCCCTAGTGATGTAGAGGCATTCTTCACCACCGAGATCATTGCTAATTCCTCATAGTGGGTTGGCAACCGAAGTGGTTTATAAACCTTGAATACTTCTTCTTGATTACCCACTCTCATCGTCATTTTACCCTCGCAGACATCGATAATGGCGCGGCCTGTGGCTAAGAATGGACGCCCCAAAATAAATGGGACATCCTGATCTGGCTCGTAATCTAGGATGATGAAGTCAGCCGGAAATATGAATGAGCCAACTTGGACCAGAACATCCTCAAATACTCCCTCTGGATGAGCAAGGGAGCGATATGCTAGCTGTAAGGTGACTGTCGTTGGGCGTGGTTCACCCAACCCCAACTGTTTGAATACTGAGAGTGGCATCAAGTTTATGCTTTCTCCGAGGTCGCATAGTGCTCTTCCCACTGCATGTTTCCCAATAGATATCTGAATCGTGAAGCTGCCCGGGTCCTTTAACTTTTGCGGTAATTTCCCTTGAATCCTCGAACTGCACTCTTCAGTAAGTGCCGCCGTTTCATACTCAGTCAATCTTCTTTTGTTGGCCACAATATCCTTGATGTACTTTGCATATTTCGGCACTTCTTGAAGAATATCCACTAATGGAATGTTTATTTGCACCTGTTTTAAGATCTCAAGGAATTTCTTGTAAGCCTCATTGTCTCTCAACTTTTGCAATCTCTGGGGAAAGGGAGGTGGTGGCCTTGCAATCAATTGTGGGGGTTGCTTAGCCACTACCTCGTCGACTGTATTTTCATCTCCCTTGGCTTTTTCTGAAGTGATCTCCATGGTAGTTGGTTTTTCATTGAAAGTGACTTGCTTTTTCTTTTTCTTTTCGACCTCCTCTAGCTGTCTCCCATTCCTTAATGAAACTGCATTTAGCGATGCCCGTGGGTTAGCTTCAGTGTCGCTGGGTAGTGCCCCAGCAGGTCGAGTATTCTGTGCTCCGGCCAATTGCCCCAACTGGCGTTCCAAATTTTCACTGTAGTAGCGAGGGTTTGATACTCCGTTCTGAATTGTTTGTTATCCTGCACCAGCTGCTTCAGTAATTCATTTGTGTTATCCTCAGATTGAGGAGGTTGCCTCTGTGATTGGTTATAATTTCCCTGTGGTCTGTTCATATTCTGTTGCGGCTGATTACCTCCCCATGAAAAATTAAGATGATTCCTCCAATTTGGATTGTAGGAATTTCCATACTGTGCATGTTGATTCCCGGGGCCCCTGCTTTGTTGTCCCACATAATATATAGACTCTGGGTTGATGGGACACATATCACTTGTGTGGTTATCGCCACACATCTCACAACATATTGACATTTGTTGAACCTGCTGCCTGGGTTGAACCTGCTGCATATTCATTCGGTTCATCTGATTTGCCAATTTGGCCATTTCTGCTCTCATGGCTGCTAAGTCATCTAATTCTATCAAACCTGCTCTTTTCTGCTTTATGGCTCTGCGTGAGTCACCATCACCTTGCCAATTATAGTCATTGGATGTAAAGTTGTTCAATAAAAGTTGGATTTCGCTGTAAGGTTTAGCCATGCAACTTCCACCGCATGCTGAATCAAGGTTCATCTTGGAGGCTTCATCTAAACCGTCAACAAATGTATGCCCGAGTACCTCATCTGTTTGGCAATGGTGTGGACAGTCCCTAAGTAACTTTTTGTACCTCTCCCATGCCTGTCTAAGGGTTTCCCCCTCTCTCTGTTCAAAGCCCAAAATTTGACTTCTCAGTGATTTGGTTTTCTTGGTGGGAAAGAATTTTATCAGAAACTTTCTTGCCAAGTCATCCCATGTGTATATACTGTTTGCCGGCTCCTTTTGTAGCCACTCTTTTGCTTCCCCCAACAGAGAAAAGGGAAACAACGTCAATCTCACATAATCCTTCGACACATTTGGGTAGTTGTACGTGTCTGTTATCTCTAGGAAGTTCTGAATGTGTCGCTGTGGGTCTTCGTGAGACAGCCCCACATATTGCCCCATAGACTGGATGAGTTGCACCATATACTGCTTCAACTCAAAATGTCCTGTGATCTCAGGCTTGACAATTGCCTGAGTCATATTGGCCAGATTAGGCCTTGTAGCTTCAATCACCGCCCTTTCTGCGTTTCCTGCCATCTCGATAGGCTGCGGTTGCACAACTATGTCCAGCTCTGGGTTAGTTCTGGTCCTGGCGTCTACTTCCCTCCTTAATCTGTGTAAGGTACGTTCAATCTCTGGATCAAAAGGAAGCAGGTTGTTTGCACTTCTACTTCTCCGCATTCAACAGAAAAGCCTGTGTCAAAGCAAACAACGTCAGCCGATTAATATAACTTGAATAAATAACAAATAAAAGCTGTAATTTGTAAAGTAGCAGAATTTTAAGCCCCCGGCAACGGCGCCAAAAACTTGTTGCTCCCCTAACGCACACGCAAGTATACGTGATCGACAAGTAATATAGGACAATGAGTTCGGATTATCGTACCCAAGGGACTTAAAATTCCGCTACTTTATAATT
>MCJB01002614.1:156438-177272 GCA_002018475.1 Nicotiana obtusifolia | reverse complement strand
CTCAAAGCTACGGTAGTTTATTGTGACAACGTCTCAGCCGTTTTTTTGTCAGGCAACCCCGTGCAGCACCAGCGTACCAAACACGTAGAAATGGATATTCACTTTGTTCGGGAGAAAGTTCAGATCGGTCACATTCGAGTTCTTAATGTGTCGTCTTCATCACAGTATGCGGACATCTTTACTAAAGGACTCCCGAGATACGTATTTGACTCGTTTCGATCCAGCTTAAACGTTTCAGCCTACCCACGTTCAAGCTGAGGGGGACTATTAGGAGAATATATTTTATATTAGGAAAGTATATTTTATATTAGGAGAATATATTTTATATTAGGAAAGTATCTTTATTATTTCATATCTTCCATTGATTTGATTTAGTTCCTATACTAATCCCTATCGGTCTTTGATTTGTATTCTAGCACTATAAATAGGGATCATGTAAACCATTGAGAATCAATAAAGAAGATCATATTCCTTCAATAAGTTCGTTTTCTTTTTGCCTTTATACCTTCTATATCCGGAATACTAATTCGATTAATTTAAATTTATTTCGGATAAAGCCTCACTAAAGAATAAAGCACTACTTGTCAAGAAATTTTTTATTTTATAGTTTGAAATGAGACTTTTCAGAGAAATTTCGATCGGATCACCACACCCTTTGGCGATAAACATGGACAACAGAATTTTAAAGCGTCAATGCAGGATTGCCCCTTATTAACTACTCATATACGTCTTATCAATAGTATCACAGGGAAGAAATATTGTCGACTTCTCTTTTAATGTCAACTGATAATGGGTATAAAAGTACTAAATTAATGTAACTTATCCCATATTTTAACTCGTGATTGTTTGGATTTGAATGTTAAATCATATCGATTCATGCTAATATAATGTGTTTTATGTGTAGGAATAAGATTAAAACAATCGGGGACGAAATCGGGGGAGAAGGCAAGCCAAAACAAGAAGAAAGAAGCACAAAAGAGGGAACCAGGCCACAGGCCAGCGCCCAGCGCTGCCTGTGGCGCTGGAGACAGAAGCAAGGCAAAAACACACTGCCTCCAGTCCCCTGGACAGCGCCTAGCGCCCCCCAGGGGACTGGTTACGGGATTTTGTTTCCTTTGCGATCTAGAAGGCCCAAAACCGCCCCAAAACCTTCCCAACTCCTATATAAACATCCCTAAACCCATTTTGAAGGGGGAGAACGTGATTTTGGAGCAAAAGGGAGGCTAGGAACATCAACAACATCATCACTTTCTCAGTTCATCAATCAAAACTAGTATCTCTATTTTAGTTTTCTTCTTTAGTTAATTGTTTTTGTTGAACATGAGTGGCTAATCACCCCTTGTTCTGGGGTTGTGATTAGCCATGATTATTGTGTTTCTAAGTTGACGGATTCGTGTTAATAGTTAATGTGGATAAGATTGTTTCTTCAATTCTATGCTTAATTTCTTAATTGTTTTGGCCACCAATTAAGTTCTATCAATTATCTATGCTATGTTTGGGAAAACCAAGTTTAGATTAGAATAGGAATTGAAGAAAGCATGTTCTTAACTTTATTAAAAAGAGCGGATTCGTGGTTAAGATAGGAATATACTTAACCACCATGCTTAATTATATAATCGTGTTCTTCATGCATTCTTGCTAGATTAATTCCATAGGAATATAGGCATTAATCTTGTTAGGAATAGGCGAATAGTACTTCGGAAGAGGGCTATAAGTATCATTATCGATTAATTAGCAATCTTACATTAACTATATGAACGATAAGTCAATTAGAACGCAATAGGATTGGGAATATAATCACAACCCCGGAATCTTTGTTTCATTGATTACAAAATACATATTTGTTCTTTGCAATTTCTAGATTAAATTAGAATTTCAATTTAGAATAAACCATATACTAAACTCGATCTTTGCTTGATTAGATAACGATATTAGTTGTTATAAAGTAGTAACTTAAGTCCCTTGGGTACGATAATCCGGACTCATTGTCCTATATTACTTGTCGATCACGTATACTTGCGTGTGCGTAAGGAAGCAACATCAACCAACAAGCCATATAGACTTCATTAGCAGACCTAACTTATTGCATTTTAAAGCAGCAATGAGCATTTGGCAAACTGCTTCCACCAAAGCTTTTGAATTTGATATCGCATTCAACATGTTGTGCGCTTACTAAAGATTTTAGAATGAAGATTATACATCTTAATTCCATTTGAAAGCTCAAGTTTACAAAGTTAGATTTCTTTATTTATAATCATTCGATGTAAGAACTTACTGGCTCGTCTAATTTAGATTTACGTAGCATAAGATCCATTAAAGGCGTAAACACTCCCTACCAGAATTTTCTCCATTCACGAGGTTGAAATCTAAGACTCCTAACCAAGGATCGAGAGATTTCATCCATCTCTGCATAGCCTTGGGTGATAGAAAATAAATTCTTTCTAACAACTTAATGATGTATACAATTTACATAAGTAATAAACCAAAATCCTAAGAGTAGAACTCAATCAGATCAAAAGATTTTCTTTTTCTCCGTGTAATACCGTCACCTTCCACAACATTTTCCTCTGTCCACTTTCTGGAAATTCAAATTCTTAGGGTGGAAATATGTATTAGCTCAAATTCTTTGATCATGTGCAGCAGTTAGAGGGGTTATGGTACCTAAAACATAATTGATTAATGGCAAACTTGAACGGTCAGAACTTAAGGTTCTGAGGATTAACACGTAACTAGACGCTGCATTATTAGTAGTTTCAGCATGAGATTTAGGAGAAATTTTAAGGGCAAAGATCACTTTTAGCCCGCAGCACAAACTATTTATATTCGGCAGCCGTAAAAGTATATAAAATTTGTATATTTTTCGTATATAACATACAAAAATGTATATATATATACAAAATATAAAGTTTGGGGGCCTAAATCTGACCCAGAGTGGCGCGGGCTTAAATTATCTGGAAATACTCTATTTGTAAATTTAATAAAAATGATACAATATAATTTTTAGTTGAATGCTATATAATTTTAACTTATAAATAAATTAATTAATTAAACATCAAACTTTAACGAGTAACGTATTAAAAACTTAAATAATTTTTTTTATTTATATTAAGTAAAAATAAAATATTAATACCAAGAACAATATTTGGAGAAAAATTTCAAAGGCTTAAAGAACCTTATATTTCATTAAATTCATATCTTAAACATGAACGTATTCTAGCTTATAATTTGCAAGTTCTTTTTTATTTTTAAACTTGTAAATTTAAAATTTATAACTATTAGGAGAATATACTTTCCTAATAGGAGAATAATAACAATTAAATTAAAGAAAAAAGAATACATTCAAATTTTAAATTTCAAAGGTTCTTTGCATCACCTTTTATAGTTTTCTCACGTAAATATAAACTTCTGGGCCTACTTGTGGTGGGGTGTTTAATTCAGATGAGCAATCGTTTGTCGATATGTACCCAAGTTCCTCATCCTCCTGTTTTTCTACATATTCACGTTTTTGATTTCTTTGTTCTAATCTAATCCAATAACTGGATAATACTAGAACTTCCAAAGGGTTGATACTCAATGAGTGACAAGTGTATGCTAAATACTGTCTAACTTGGCTAAACATGTTTTCTGAAGTAACAGTTGAAATTGGTATATTTAGCACATCCAACCATTGTCAAAAGAACAAACAATTATTTTGAACAACCCTTCCACCACGCCAACTGTAAATATTCCTTTGTGTCTCCGTCTGCTTTTGCAAGTAGAATTGATGTTTATTAAAGTTCTTTACTACTGGTTTGTGTGAAAAATAGTGTAAACCAAATAACAAAACCTTCAATGTCTTCATCTTCATCAATAGTAGCAGATGTAGAAGCAAAACTAGAAGGAAGATTTGACTTACCATTTCTTACGGCATAAAAAACATTATCAATTTAATTTACATAATAATTATATAATTACTGTACATATTATGCATACTTACAAGTGTGTGCGTGTGTGTGTGTATATATATATATATATATTTTAGTTGCTCCAATCTCCATGTAGGTATATAAAGTATTGATTAATTTGGTGACAAAGTAGACATATTAGTAGATGGATTTAAAACAATACCAATTAGGTAAATATGGGATATAAGAGAGAAATATTTTCTTGTATTTTTTCAACGGCATCCTTATATCTTTTGTTGAAATGAGAGAGTAAAAAAAAATTTCAGTTATATGCACTACAAATTTCAGCTATATGCACTAAAACATTAGCAATAGTAAGGTAATAAGATCCAAAAAACTCAACAGTAGCAATATAAAATTTATGTAAAAATTTAACAATATTTTCAATGACTTTTCGAGTATTATTTGTTAACATACAGTTAGGATTAGTACAATTCCCCTTATCAACTTCAATTATAGGAAATCTGTATTTATAATAATATTTTAAGAGTATAAGTATAATTACACCAAGTAACAATCTTCTTCCGGCATGAATCTTGGCCTAAGGTTATATGCCCTATACTTATCTTTAAATTCGTCAAATCTAGATTGTCTATATTTCTTTGAATAACACAACTACTCTTCTAAATAGATAATTTCGGTTTATAACTAAAACTAAATCACTTTTAACAGTTAAATTATAAACATGACATACATACCTAACATGAAAGATGTCCTCAATTAATGGGTTCACATGCAGTTTTAATGGTGAGATAGCGGCAATATTATTAGAAACATTATCAAAAGACATACACAATTTTTTTTTGAGTAAGATTGTAAAATGGCAAAGCTTCGCAAATACTAGTACTTATAAATAAAAGAGTATGACTCTTATCTTCATCATTAAAAAAGCAATAATGTATTTTTGTATTACAAAGTTATCATCTATCCAATAGCATATAATTTTCAAATAATTATTTTTATTAACAAAATGACCAATAGCAAAAGTAAGAGAAACTCTACAAGAAAAGTGGCCAAACAAATGACATATATATGTATGATATTAACCGCGAAGCCTAAAGATATCAACACTGCAAGTACTTCTAGGAATACCTTTAAATAAAGGATTATGAATTCTTGCAATAAACTGTAGACGATGAAAATTTAATTAGAATGAAAATCCATAAGAAATTTGGATCTAATACCAAATTAAATATATTTTGAATCCAAATAAAGATTATGGGCTAACAAAATTAGATTAATTATCTATTAAATATTGATTGGGCTAACCCATTTTAGTTGGATTACAAGTGATGAACCCACTTCATTAGTCCCAATATATCATCCTCCTAAAGGTCCAATTTGGTGTCACGTATCAAATGACGTGGCACGCCAAGTCAAACGGAAGAGCCAATAGGATCATGCCACATGTCAAAATGACAAGGCATGCCAAATCAAATTAAATGGCCAATAAAACTGCACCACATGTGCAAGTGACATGTTCTGGCCAATCAAATGCGGCTTTATCACTCTTCAATCTGATTGGTCGGAAAGAGTTAGATCTCATCACAACTTTTTTCTCCCACAACTATAGATAGGGGTCTTCATAACTCAGAAAGGGGACCAGAAGTTATAACAAGAAGACACAAGAGAGCTCATGGATCAAACGCTGCTAATTCCTCCACAAGTTTCAAGCTTCAAGCAATCAAGTTTAAGTTCAAGAAATCAAGTTCAAGCTCATGAACAAAGAACAAATCAAGATTTAAGGAGTACGAGTTCAAATCATAGTTCGCGCTAGTTGAATCCAAGATCATCATTCATGGCAACAAATATAGATTCAAGATCAAGCTCAAGGGCCCTTGAATTTATACTGGAAAAGTAGAATAAGAGGAATCATAAAGATTGTAACACTTAAATTATTCGAAATCAAATACTAGGATTGTTGTAATATTTTTCGATCTCGATTATTTTCTTGACGCAATTTTATTGTCTATAAATTCTGGCACTCTAGTGGGACAATCTCTACCTCTCATCTCAACTTTTCAATCACCAAAGTTTAATAAAATCGAAATGGCTTCAAAGAAAATAAACTCCGGATCAACTTCCACTACAACTTCTAATTCCAAGTTCTATGCTGATGTGAAAAATATCCTCAATATTACCTTTGGAAGCTTTGGGCTAGTTACAAGGAGTAAGGTAAGTTCTTTAGGACAACAAACACTTCCAGTGTCGTCCGCATCAAGCCCTATTGTCGGATTTTCATCCTCAAAAGGAACAAGATCCTCTACAAACGCGATCCAAAAAGGGAACGATGTCGCTGAAAGAATCGAAGAGGTTCTTTCTCAACTTAGTTTATCTAAGTCCAAGAAACCTTTGATCCAAGCCGATGATGATGACTTGAGTATTGGATCTGCTCTAGTCTCCATTAATGCGACCTCTAAGTTGCAACAATTCGACGGCAAGGGAAATCTAAAACAAGATATACCACACTTTGTTGAAACTTGCAACAATGCTAGAACGTATGGTGATGATCTTGTCTAACAGTTTGTTCGATCTCTCAAAGGTAATGCATTCGATTGGTACACATATCTCGAACCTGGATCCATCAATAGTTGGGAGCAGTTAGAGCAGGAGTTTCTCAATCGTTTCTATAGCACAAGGTGCATCGTAAGCATGATCAAACTTACAAACGCTCATTAACGAAAGGATGAGCCAGTTATTGACTTCATCAACCGCTGGAGAAGCTTAAGACTCAACTGTAAAGACCACCTTAGTGAAACTTCTAGCACCAAAATGTGCATTCAAGGCATGCATTGGGGTCTTTGCTATATCTTACAAGGCATAAAGCCCAAAACATTTGAAGAACTAGCAACTCGTGCTCATGATATGGAACTAAATATGGCTATAAGTGCAGACCAAGGGCTACCTGTATTTGAGCCTTACGACGAAGAAGAAGAAGAACAAGAAGGCGAGGACGGGAGCAAGTTTTTAGTCGAAAATGAAATCGAAGAGTCTATGCATGTCACTATGCTCCTTAACGCATGATCCTAAACTGCAAGTTATAGCGCTCCTTAACGCACGAGCCTAAACTGCAAGTTATAATGCTCCTCAATGCACGAGCCTAAACTGCATGTTGTAATTCTCCTCAATGCACGAGCCTAAATTGCAAACTATAATGCTTCATGGTACAAGAGTATATATTGTATGTCATGAAACTCTCCAATTTTCAACAAAATCTTTAAGGCGTAAAGCTCTTCAAATTCGAGCAAGGTCTTCAAGTTGTAAAGCTCTTCAAATTTGGGCAAAGTGTTCAAGTCGCAGAGCTCCTCAAATACGAGCAAAAACTCAAGTTGAAAGCTCTTCAAAATCGAGCAAGGACTTCAAATCACAATTTTTTTTAAATTCAAGCCAAACTTCAAGACTTAAAGCTCTTCAAATTCGAGAAAGATCTTCAAGTTGTAAATCTATTTAACTTCAAGCAAAGTGTTCAAGTTGCAAAACTCTTCAACTTTGAGCTAAATCTTCAAGTCATGAAGCTCTCAAATTCGAGCAGAACGTGAAGTTGTAAAGCTCTTCAAAATTGAGCAAGTCTTTAAATTGCGAAGCATTTTGAATTGTAAGATAACTCTTCAAATTACTACGCTCCTTAACGCAAGAGCATAAACTGCATGTTACTCCTGGCCCACAAGAGTATAAACTGTGTGCGGCCCAAAAAAAGGTCCGTAGGTTGAAAACCTCGAAAGAGACGACCTAGGCAAAAGTTAGGACATTAAAAAAAAACTTACTCATTCTGAACTACGGTATGACTTGATCCTCTTCACCGAGGTACATAGGCAGCTTAATGTTTCATTCTAAGTTCAGTCACATGAGTTCAAAATATATATATTGCCCCAATCATTGTTCGAATGAAGCACGATAGAATATAATCAACTTGATTAGGAATTAGAAAAAATCGAGCTTACATGTATTCCTTCGTTGAAATTTGTTCCTTATCAAAGATTGATGGTTCAATGGGGTCAAGTTTCCGTAGAAAATTAGCATCTTTGATGGATGGATGTAATCTTTTAGTAGAAGGCCAAATCTTCAAGTTGCAGTCTTTAATGACAAGTCAAGTTGAATTTGTCTTGGCTGCTAAGCCTTTAGTTTGAAGTATTCAAAGTCTGCCAAGTCTTTATGTCCGTCGGTTTTCAAGTTCGTCGGTCTTCAAGTTAAAATATTTAAGCCCTCTAAGTCTTTAAGTAGAAGTTTTCAAGTCCGTCAATTTTTCAAGTTGAAGTTTGCAAGTCTTCCGGTCTTCACGTTGAAGTATTCAAGCATTTGCCGGTCTTTAAGTTGAAGTATTTAAGCCCTTTAAGTCTTCGAGCTGAAGTCTTCGAGTTGAAGCCTTTGAGTTGAAGTCTTCAAGTCTGTCGGCCTTCATATTAATTGGTCTTCAACTTGAAGTATTCAAGCCTTTTAAGTCTTCAAGTTGAAGTTTTCAAGTCTGCAAATTTTTCAAGTTGAAGTTTAAAAGTTCACCGCTCTTCGAGATAAAGCATCAAAGTCTGCCAAGTCTTTAAGCTCGTCAAATCTTCAAGTTTATCGGTCTCCAAGTTGAAGTTTGCAAAGTCCGCCAAATCTTTAATGTTTTCCAAGCGTTCATGTCGAGGCAGTCAAGTCCACCAAGCCTTCGGGTTGAAACTTTTTAAATTTTTCAATCTTAAGGTGGACGTTTAAGTCCCTTTGCACCTTAGGTTGGCCTCTTCCCCGGTTTGTCCTTAAAAGCAACTATAATTTTTCAATCTTAAGGTGAATGTTTAAGTTAAAGTTCGACGACTTTCATGAAATTGGCGAGAAAATTGCTATTGGCTCAAGTGCTCGAGTACAAATACTTCAAGCCTACTCTTTAAACATTTAGACACCCCGATAAGTCTTGAAGTAGAGGGAATTTGTAGACGATGAAAATTTAATTAGAATGAAAATTCATAAGAAATTTGGATTTAATACCAAATTAAATATATTTTGAATCCAAATAAAAATTATGGGCTAATATTAATTACTTAAGTCTATTAAATATTGATTGGGCTAGCCCATTTTAGTTGGACTACAAGTGATGAATCCACTTCATTAGTCCCAATATATCATCTTCCTAAAGGCCCAATTTAGTGCCACATGTCAAATGACGTGGCACGCCAAGTCAAACGGAAGAGCCAATAGGATCATGCCACATGTCAAATGACAAGGCATGCCAAATCAAATTAAATGGCCAATAAAACTGCGCCACATGTGCAAGTGACATGTTCTGGCCAATCAAATCTGGCCTTGTCACTCTTCCATCTGATTGGTCGGAAAGAGTTTGATCTCATCACAACTCTTCCCTCCCACAACTATAAATAGGGGTCTTCATAACTCAGAAAGGAGACCAGAAGTTATAACAAGAAGACACAAGGGAGCTCGTGGATCAAACGCTGCAAATTCCTCCACAAGTTTCAAGCTTCATGCAATCAAGTTCAAGCTCATGAATGAAGAACAAATCAAGATTCAAGGTGTACGAGTTCAAATCAAAGTTCGTGCTAGTTGAATTCAAGATTATCGTTCGTGGCAACAAATATAGATTCAAGATCAAGCTCAAGGGCCCTAGAATTTATACTGGAAAAGTAGAATAAGAGGAATCATAGAGATTGTAACACTCAAATTACTCGAAATCAAATATTAGGATCGCAATTTTATTGTCTACATATACATAACAAGATACAATAAAGAAGCAAAAAAAAAAAAAAAGTAAACAAAAACCCAAAGCAATCTTTTTCTGCTAGCTGCTCATGGTCCTTCATTTTATCAAATTTAATAAATCCTCCAGCAATTTGGTTTAGCATTTCTTGGCTTTCATCTAAATCAACACCCAAATCTATAGGTGTCTCTCCTTCGTGTGTCTATGATAAATGACCAAAATGCATAATTTTGACTATATTATCATATTATTTTGAATGTGAGTTGCAGGAGATCATATGCTTATAAACATAAAATATACTCATTACGTATTTCTTGCGTGTAGGAATGAATTTGGATGGAAGTTGATGAAAATAGGATGATTTAACGCAAAACAAAGTTGAGAAGAAAAAACTAAGAGCGCGCTACAACTGGCGCCTCGCGCGAGCCATAGGCACGCCGGGGCCTTTGGTCCGAATCAAAACCAATAAAGTGTAGCGACACCAACTCTTGCATGAAAAAAATGAATGAACTGGGAGCTAGCATGCCAACAGGCCGCGAGTCGCGCGAGCCTTAGGCACATTGCCCAATTCTTTTGTTCAAAATTGAAAAAGTGAAGGTTGCCCCCATGCAAACCGTATGACATATAAATACTATTTTAAGTTATTCTTGAAGGTTTACACAACATCTTTGAGGGCATTACTCAAATTTTGGAGCAAGACGAAAAATTTAAAAACGCATTTTAATCTTTCTTCTTCCTTTTTCTATTATTGGTGATGAATTTTAGTATTGTATTTATGTAAACTATTTTGGGTAGTTAATTCTATTATCTAGGGTTTGATGAAATCTTTTGAATGATGAATTCTTATTGCGTTTTAATACAACCAAGCCTTTGAATTTTTCTACCTGTTAAATTATATGCTTATTTATGTTGATTGAAGGGCCCTCGATTTACTGCGCCTATTTATTATATGTTGCTTGAGAAAGAATACATATTTGGGTCGTTATTGACAATGTCACTTCCTAGGTTTATGAGAGATCAATACAACATGTTTAAAGTAGGATTAGAGATAATGAAGCTTTAACGTGGTTAGAGGGAGCAATAAAAAATTGCCAGCTAGAGTAGTTCGAGAGAATAGATCTAGTAAATTACTGTAATTGCACAAATAGAATGCTCACGATTACTAGAGTATAACTAGGCGAGATTTTAGTTAACATAGAGAGAAGGATCCCTACAATTGGATAAATGATAACTCTAGATTTCCTTAATATTGTCTACAACTTTTTAGTTAACATAGAGAGAAGGATTCCTACAATTGGATAAATCATAACTCTCAAGCATTTGCTCCAATTCTTGTGATAAATAAAATTGTGATTGATAGGCTAATTCCCGCTGGGATTCAACTCCGGACTCTAAAATCATATTATATTTACAACGGTCGCTAGTCCTTTTATTAGGCTTAGTTGGGCGTGATCAGTCTACTAAATTTATCGGTTCCCCCAATGCTGATCAGTCATATGTTTAAAATCATTTCCAGAAATACTATATTTAATCCTATTGGTACTTTTCGTTTTACAAAAAAAAAAAATATCAAAACCTACTTCTTCTCTGTTTCCTAGTAACCAGGGCCACATGTGGTCTACCGGCGCTACTGCCACCACCCTTACTAGTGATACACCCCAAGGAACACCAATGGCATCTAGGTCATTCACAAGATCTCAAGCCAAGGAACTAAGGAATTTGCATTTCTTCACCAAGCATTGGGATATCTTGAAAGCATTGAAAGACAATAATGGAAGGCCCTTGAAGGCATACAATGTGCTGAGGGTAGAGATCTTGGATGAGCATGGAGACTTCGATGGTGACCACGTGGAAGACCATGCCTACGTGGATGGTGATAGGCGCACATGTGTGTCCCCTTGATGACTTGGATGCAAGCATGTGGACATAGGTCATGCTTGTCAATGATTGGAGACTTGGGTTATAAGATTTTCCTTGTGGGCATAGTAGTTAGATCCATTAGGAGTACTTATGTCTTTCTTACCTTATTTGGACCGAGTACAAATAACATAGGATGAGGTCATTTCTAGTTTAGCTTATCTTTGAATATTGAAGAATTGTGAGGAGCATGTGTTTCCCACTTGTTGATTCAACTCTTGCAAGGTGTATTCACATTCCTCTTGGGGGTAATCCTATAGTTTAGGTCTATAAGTATTGTAATTTATTGGGTAATTGATTATTTCAATTGTTTGACAATTACTTCTTTGTTGGGTCTATTCTCAATTTTATCTTGTCTTTAATTTCTTCAATTCCGTACTTAAATTTGTATCAATTAGACTGCCTCTAACAAACTCTAATACTATTAAGTGTAGGTGGTTTCTCATTATTATCAAAATCATCATCTTCTATATCATAATATTCTTGTAGTTATTTATAATCTATATTGATATCAAGTGACATTTAGAATTATGTGTAAAGCCATTTACTACTAGAAGCAGAATCTCTTATTTTCTTACTCCTTTTATTATCCTGGTTAGCAGCCTTACTACAAACTCATTTTGCAGCTTTTAAAATATCTATTGTGCAAATTCAAATATAATAAAAATTAAATATATAAAAATAAAATACTAAATAAGAGAAAGAGATGAAACGAGCGTACTAAATTTTCACAATACTTTGAACACTTGAAGAGTTGATGGTTGAAATTAAATTTCCCCAACTCCGACGGGAACCTACTTAATCATTGCTACTTTTAATGTTTAAAATTCCAATGAGTGAATTAGAATTGAGAGAGTTGTATAAGAAATGAAAAAAAGAGGGGGTCTATTTATAGTTTTTGAAAAGGATCAATGTGTAATTAAGGGAGATGTTACTTTTTCAAAAAACGAGGTCCAAAAGAGGCTATTTCGCAAATTTGGCCATTGGCGATGGTCAGTTGCCTTTTTGACCATTACCAACGTAATATTTTAATAAAAAGATTTACTATAGTCATTAAGTCGTCCTGGGCCGGTCCGTGTACTCGATTTAGGGTTGACAAGATATTATCATGGTTAATCAATCCGGCCACCGATGACTAAAATTAAACTAGAACAAACCAGCTATGTCCCTAATCCTAGCCCAACCCCCTCATAGTGAGCTGGTGCGGTTCGGGCTAGCCCGGCTCTGCCCGTTAGATCCCTATTCTTTCTTTTGGCATTTAAGAGTATCCATTTTAAGTGTTACGATTTCTAGACACAAAGACAGAAAAGAACGATCAAGTAAATCAATGAATACAAAATTAAAGCAACTCCATATGATACTCTTGACAATAAAAATCTTCACAAACAGAGGATAAGTTTAGGTAGGAGTTCAAAAATCTAGCAAAGTAATTGAACCACATGGAACTTTCATCTCAGTTTGAGTATGCCGGTTCGGTTGATATCTCAACTACTTATGGAATGAGCTTTAAAGATTGTGAATCAATGAATCAGGACAGATCATTTTCACTATCTATCTGCTCGTGGCTTTAATACACAACAAATGTAGCCATCTCAAAAATAGATATTGTAGTATCTGATCATTCCTAAAGTGCCAAAATGCCATGCTCATGTATTTTTTCATACTTGCCATTGCACAATTCATGGAATCTACTAGCAATAGCAGTTGCTATAGGACTTTTGACTGTAAAAATTAAAAAACGAACAACTTCTGTGGATATAAACACTGCAAGATAAAAAGTTGAAAGAAAGGATAGGATTAATTTCATTATTGATCAGTCAACTTTCACTTTCTTATACGAAAGTTACTATACTACTTTTTGTAATGAAAAAAACGTTCAACTTCACCTAGGTATACAAAAGTTACTAAACTATTCTTTGCAACAGAAAAATCACTCAAGGTTTGCCTAAGTATCAAGAGAAAGTGATCTCACCCAACTATGCGCGATCGTTGCAATTTGCAAATATAATTCGATTTATTTGTCTGGAGTTGAATCCAACAGGAAATTAACCTACTAATCAAAACTACTCGTCTCGCAGGAATTCAAGTAATCAGCTTCCAGAAGTGTTGAATAATGAATTTTTAGTGTTTACTAACTAAAAGCAAAGTAACTAAAGATTGTAAGTTTATTACTAATTAAGCAAATGATGTAGACAAGATTAGAAAAGTCTTTTTTGGTGAAGCAGAGAATTTTTATTAATCACCAATACCCCCAACAAAAACTGTACAAGAAGTCCTCTCCAGGCATGTACATGCCCCTGATTGCTTATCCAACCCCTTCTATCTCCCTTCTCCTACCCTGTCTTCCGATTCTATTGTTATCAACTCTTTCTATACAAATGATCTATCCATTCCTGCTCATTCCTACTACATTTCTTGTGCAAAAATTGAACTACTCTAATCTTACAATCTTGTTGAATTTGTTCACAGATCACACGCGGGTAGGAACTCGATGATTCCATAAAGCCTCATTTCTTGCCCTCCATATTCTATATATCAGTGCAGCCACCATAGCTGTAATAAGAGCCCTGCATATTTTTCCTTTGACCCCTCTTATTGTTCTTCGCCAGATCCCCTCTAAGTCAGTTTTTGAAGTACCTCTGTGTATCCAGTGTAGCAGCATCTGTAAGCATGTCTCAGAAAGTTTGCATTCAAAGAACAAGTGTTCCACTATCTCCGGCTGGTTTCCACAGATCAAACACCAGTTGTCTTGACTTGTCTTGACTTGTCTTCATCCTTAACAATCTGTCCTTGGTGAGTAGTCTCTTGTGCATGGCAAGCCAGCTAATGAAACAGTGTTTGGGCACATTCAGCCAGCACCATACCCCTCGATACCATGACTTTTCCCCTGCATCCCCTTCGCTCCACTGGTATCCGCTCCTCACTGAAAGGTCTAGATTATGATTTTCCCAATCATTAGAATCCTCCCTGATACGTCTCGTATAATTTCCCTACGTGATCGTGAGCACTTCAGGTGTCAGAATTTCACAATTTTGCTAGATATATTCTCCCAAACTACGCTAGCTAGCACTATTTTACCACTCAAAGCTACGGGAATATACAATCACATCTTCCAGGGGGGAGAGAAATCCACGGTTCCTTGCAGATAAGGCAGAACACACAAAATCAAGCACGCACATGTCCGTGCATATCCCTACAACCAATATCTAAACTAACAAGCCTCATACTCCCAACATCAGCAGCCAATCAGTGTTTGTTGTAACACCAAATTTACGGTAGAAAGGAATGGAAACAGAATTTGATTAATTCATGAGATATGGTGATACTTATAGCTTTAATCTCATTAGCTTTCACCCAATCTACAAAGACATTAGAACCATCTTTCTCAATCGAACCAAGGAACCCATCAATTCAATCCTTGCATCACACCGTCACATTTGGTTCATTTTCCAACCACTGCAGAGCTGCATATGACGATAAATAGACCTCATTGAAAATACATCGCTTTTAGCCTAAAAGGACAAAACATGAACGGAAGACTAACCAGGAACCAACTTAGATTCTTCTGTTCCAGTGATACAATGAGGAGGATGAGGTGGCTCAGGCACATCAGGATGATGAGAATCAAGAAGAGCATAAATAGGCCATTTCTTCTAACACAACATTTTTGCAAGTGCAACCGACTCATCAACCACTGCTGAAATTTGTTTATCGGGTGCCACTGGAGCCTATGACATAGCAAATTGCACAAATTCATAATCAATAACTAAAAAGAATAATAGGAGGAATAAGGATCACATCAATTTCTTAGTCCAAATTGAGATTTACCCACTACAATCACCACAATGATTAAAAAAAAAACGTAAGGAACCACATATGAAAGAAAGAGAGAGAGAGATAAAGAGAAAGAAACAAATCAAAGAAGATGACTAAGATTGAGCGGAAGCTCCCTAGTAGAGCTCCTATATAAACCTTTAAGCGAAAATGTTTGATTATCACCCAAGATTCTCTTACCTGCAGATTCCGCACCCCAAGAAAGTATAGTGATTTAAGGAAAGAAATAAGATGATTTTCCAAGCACCGTCTATCACTGAGTAAGAGATAATCCTATACAGAAATGACAGTAGACCAGCTTAATTTCCAGCACAATTAATCCAGAAATCTCCTAATAGGTTCATCTCTAACCAATTTAATCACGACATTTAAACCTGTCCAGTCTTTGAGCTAAAAAGTTCCTAGCTTTACATTAGCTATGCCTAACATGCATTTAAATAGGTGCAAACAAAACTTAAGTATTAAAAAGAATCTAATAGTAGATGTTGTATGTCTAATATCCAGAAGCAACAACACATTACTTTCCAGAAAAGAAGAATCTGAACTTCCAGGAACAAATGATCAAAGAACGGCTATGCGTACTCTAAGTATTGTTCTTCCAAAGTCCAATTTAAATTTCCATTTCCTGCTTTTACACTTCATATATATATAATCAAATCTATCCCTAACCGCCTCGTTTGTCCGAACCTTTTTTTTGCCTTTTATAGTGATTGTGTGTATCGTAAATTGTAATTCAAAATCATGCATTTTTCTTACTATGATTTTTAAAGTAGTATTAGAAGCAGGTCCAGGAAGTCCGTGAGAAAAAAATGAATCGAGGAAATTCTTTACAAGATTGAAATCCACATCTTCTGGAGTGAACTCCTCTTTCATGCTTTCCGTAGCATTAGATGTTCCCTGCTTCATATATTTGTCCAAAGAGTAATCTTAGCAAATATTATTTGTAACTAGAAATGCAATGTACAATGACAATTTTCACTTTTCTGTCTTCTATCTCTAACTTACAGAATAAGGGAAAGGGAGGGGTCCGAGCAACAAGCTAAATGACTTTACAAGAACCATTTTCTACCACATAAAACATTTTTGCTGATGCTAAAACAATTTCGGGGCACAGGAATGAAGCGTAAATTTAACATAGCGGGAAAATTGCTACCAACTGAAACCTGATCTCCAGGCAAGATCAGAAAACAAAATATAGATTTAATTGGAAGCGTGGGCTAACCTCATCTTTCTTAACTGATTGTCATGTGCACGGACAAATATATTACTTAACGTGCTGCCCTTCAGTTCCTCATTCAGAGCGCCCGAATATGAATGCATGAAACCAACACCTTCCTCATCCTCATCAGATAGCTCGGCGATATCATTCTCATCTTCAGATTCATCTGCATGTCCAATAAATGTCACTTCTTTTTCTTCTTATTTTGCACTCTCTTTGGGTTTGTTGGGGGCCTGGGGGCATGTAGAGGAGGTTATCCTACCCACCCCCAATCCTCTAGTACTTGTGGTAGGAGTTTGGGGTTGTAAAATAAGTGAAAAAGAAATTCAAAAGATGAACTTACACCAATACTATGTTAAGTTCCTCCAGGAAGAGGGAGGATAAGGGGGAGGATAAGGGAGAGAAACTACCCGATTGACTTCCCAATGTAAAAGTGATTTCTTGTCCACATTTGGACAGATTAGAATTGGACGGTTAAGCTTGTCATGGAGTAGCTATCCCTTCCACAATCACTTAACCTCCATACTGAACGAGGAAAATAATCCGGCGCCCCACCACCTTACCTACCCAAACCCAGCCTAAGGGGGACCAAGTCTCAAATCCCTCCCCTGTCCGCACCTCCCCAAAAAGAAAAAGAAAGGGAAAAAATAATATATATATATATATATATATATATATATATATAGTAGGAAATTTGAAAGAAAAAACTGTGAGATATCCATCTAAAACTAGGCAATTTTCGTCGGCACAGACACCAATATTATAAATATAAGCGACAAAATTCCAATCTGCATGTAAAGTTAATAAATAGAATTTGGCTATTGCTACTAAAAAGATCGACTTAAAGAAATAAAAAAAACATGAATCACCAAACTCCATATCCGATGATGACTCTTCTTCTATACCAACATCACTGCCGGTGAGCCCTGACGCCTCACAAATGACTCCATGTCTATCATAAAGCGATTCAAAGTCCACTTCCTTTATGCTCCTATAGGAAGTAGAGAATAGGCCAACATAAGTTACTGGAGGATGGGACGCACGTGCTTCTTTATTCACCAGTTTGACTGCTTACACCTTTATTTTGAAAGAGATGTTGCTAACATAGAATATAGATACAGTAGGGTTAACCAAACTAGCCCTCCTTCTATCTATTACAAGGAACTTAATTTATGACCAGATTTAGGATGCAGTCACTTGCTTCATAACTATCTGATCTGATTTTACCCTTGCACCCTAGAATATGTACAAAGACAATCACTATAATCAGCAAGTCAGTTAATCCAAATAGCATAAACCCAATAATTATAAGATGTTACAATGTACCCTCTTGTCAGTAAAAACAAAATAAAAGAGATCAAGCATATGCTACTCCAAGTGTTGAAATGAGAAGAATGAAGGACAAAAACCTGTCTTCTGGAACCTCTGCACCTTCATAGCTGGCCACTTTAGTAACAAATGCTTGCATAGACTTTGTATATCTTTTAAGATCAAAATTATCAAAACCATTGTTGGGCCCATCCCGCTCTTTCAATTTCTATTTCCTTTTTGAATTGTAAAGTTCCATCTCCTTTTGCCTCTCTTGAAGAGCGGCATTTAGCTCATCCTCCCCATCATAAAGCCATGAATCATCATCAGACGGTGGCAGCTCCTGATCCTTAAAGTCATCAGCAGACATAGGAAGGGCAAGGATCTCATCTATTCTTCACACTGGTGCACTTAGTATATCACTGCTTTTTTAAATAGTTGGTTAATAGCACGTTAAGGAATACTTATATGACACACAAGGGCATCTCAGACAAGATTAATATAAAAAGTAATATCAGCATATCGAGCAATAAGAGGAGAAATTGGTGAAAATACAAGCAAAGAGAAAATGTGACCATTACAATAAACAATACGACCACATCACTTACATTACATTTTCAAGCTTTCCCTTTAGTAAGGTAAGAAGTAATTATTCAAAGACTAACAACTGGACAAAATGTGTTTCTCGGGAAGATTCAGATCATGGTTTGCATCCAGCTCCAACTTTCTTTTAAATAAATAGGGTAAAAGGTTTACAAAATCCGGTATCATTACTGTATACACAAATTCTGCTATGCAGAAGCTTCAAATTTCCCTTTTTCACATCTAGGACACATAGGAAAATATACAACATTTGAACTTGTAATGGAAGTCCATAGCATATGGTAGGTCATAAGATGTTGTATCATAAATTAACTAAAGCTACACAGACACACTGAAGAGACATTTTAGCCTAGGATACGTGAAGCTGCCAGTGATACCACATAGATCTGACAAGGCAATGTCCATAATTTTTTCCCTGATGTGCAGAAATTTTGTACTATGAACACGTCGACATAGTTTATTTTACCCAAATCTGCAGATATCATTAGTGGTGCTCTTATGATGTCACCCACATTTTTGTTTGTTACTTCATTACAAGAAGCCATTGCATAAACCCTCTCCCCTTTGGCGGGTGCGCGCACACACACACCCCAAATGCCAAATATAGCTCAAACTCATCCTATCCAAGTAACCAATTGTATCAAGCTTATGAAACAAATTCTAATACTGAACTACTATTTCATCGAACGTAAATGTGCATCTTCTATAATTTCATTTTAAAAAAATCAAGCTTTATACAAACTAACAAACAGCGAGTACCTTTCTCTAGCATGCAGTGAACTTTTCTTGTAATACTCCTCAGCATTCTGCATCAATCTTTTATACTCCTTTGATCCTTGCAACAACACTTCAAAATACTCACTCCGTTCAAGACTCAGCTTAAACGCCTCCCAAGTACTCCCTCCTTTTCCCTCAATCCCCTGCTTCTTCATCAACTGATAAATCATCTCAAACCCACAAGCAATCTTCATCCCTAGCTCAGCATCCTCATAACGCTCCACATCACTCCTAGGTGGCAAACCCAAATAGCATTTCGGCGCCTGAAACATCTGCTGCACCAACTGTGAATTCATTGCCCTAGACATCCTAACCACCACCCTAACCAACTCCTTCCCACTACCCCCACCCCCTAAAAACCTCTCCATCTTCGCTATGAACTTCATTGTATCGATATCACTATTGTAAAATGCCTCAACAGCTAAAAGAGCATGAGGAGGCAAATGTAATGTTGCTTCATGCATTTTTTAGGTCATAACAGTTCCCTGGACAGCGAAATAGGGGTGACTTCCGCCACATTTGCAGTGCTAAGCTACTAAATTATTGCTCATCGGGTTCTTAGAATATTGTATTCTATGTAACTGTGCTCATTCTAATTAATTAAACTCAGAGTTCTGGTGTTAGTCATGTAGCAGATTCTTTCATGATTTTTTGGTAATGAAACTGGAACATGAGCAAGTATTACTAATAGTCTCTCTCTATGTTTGGCCCGCGCTATCTAGTTCCTTATAAAGCAGGAAATATCACCATATGTCCTTTTTTGAGGTGTCTCTTTAAATTTTGTCCGCTTTAAAACAAAATTTTCAGACATGTGGAGGACTAGAGCCAGCCTCTTCTTGCTCCTCCTCCTCCTCCTTGCTTCTTCTTTTTCCTCTTTTTCTGCTTCTTTTTTTATCTGAAGTTTGGTACAAGCAGTTTCAAACTCTAAACCATTGAACTGAAGTTCAGTTGCAGTAGTTTGGAACTTCAACCCACTGTTTGGAAGTTCAAAGTTAATCTGATTAAACCTATAAAAAACTGTTTCATAAGTTCAGAGGATTGTAGTTGTATGTATGGCACAACTCTAAATCCTGATCAATTTCAAGCTAAATAAAATCCAGAAAACAACATTACTCGTTTTAACCCTATCTCTTGCCCTAGTTTCCAGCTGCTTCTGTTTTCCCTTCTCTCTAAACTAACATCAGAAAGGAAACTTCAACTTGCAGAAAACCCAGTAAGCATAAAGAATATAGCAAATGTTGATTCCAATAGCAAAACCTTGTGGAGACATGAAACTTGAGATACAGAAATACTGACAAGGAAAAGCATTGCCAAATCCTCAAAGAAAGGACCTTGCGCTTTCTACATAGTCGAACTGTCTTCAGGCCCTGAATCGTACCCATCATTAAAAAGTTAAAAGTTTACTTTCTTCTTCCCAATACAAGATTAAATATGCTTGTCAACTGATCCTTCTACAAATATCACAATACTGCTGTAGTTTACAATAGCGAATGAGCAATTTTCTTTGTTTTTTCCTTTTTCTCTTTTTTTTTTTTGGGGGGGG